>CBVK0101537297.1:0-12397 GCA_900067695.1 Picea abies | reverse complement strand
GCTATTTTGGGAAAGACAAGTCAAAAGAGGAGTCTTTGGTCAAGTATGGTCATTTTTGAAGGCAGAATTTTAGGGAAAAATAGACAGCTCATCAAATTCGAATTTGTGATCTTATGGAGGAGCCTTGGAAGGCTAGTCATCACTTCACCAAACTGTTAGAACAGATGTTGGACCAGCACATGAAGATCACCCTCATTTTGAGGACTCATCTCTACATTTGTCTAAATTAGTTATTTTTAGCAAAACAGATCCATATTTTTAGGATCTGAGAACAGCTTGTAAAGGCTATAAAGCCACATTCTGAAGACCAAGAGGGGGTTCAATCCTGGATACACTTTGGCTATGTACTTTGACTCTGTTTTGTTATAAGAATCACAGTTTTCTTTGGTCATTATATATCAGTCTGTCCACATTTTCCATTACTTTATATTTAATTCTATTCAGTTCAGCTGTTCAGAACTGTCATCTTCTGATATAGCTCATGGATATGAATTAGATCTTCTTTATATTCTTGTATAACCCTACAGTTTGTACTTGGTTATCTTGAATGTTTTTCTTCATACCTTGATTATTTTCTGTAACTGATATCTAGTTTCTCGAAGCACTGTTTGTTTAGAGGCATGACATGTTGTCTTTTTGCTAAGCCTTCTCAGTTATCCCATTGTTCCAAACACTTGATTATTAGTGATTTCTTAAGTTACCAAGCATCCTTAGTCTACAACCCTAAGGATTTTCTTGGAGTGATAACAAGTGGCATCAGATTTTATGTTAGCCAACTAATTTAAAATGTTTTATTTTGAAGAAAGAGCAGTGACTTGATGATCAGTAGAATGGTGAGCATCTTGTGAGCCTGTATTTTGAGTGGATGTGCTAGGGGCAAAAGTAGTCTTGGAAGAATCAACTTTTACCTTATTGGCATATAATTTATTTCTAGTATTAACTACCATAATGTCATCCTACGGGGCCCAATCTAATACAACAATGGTAGTATTTGGTTTATTGCCAAAGATTCAATCTCTTGCATTTTTCTTGATTTCACAAGTGCTTCCATTGTGATGTTCTTCGCAAAAGTTACACCATGCTCTGGGCAATATGGCCTTTGGTTGAAAATCATTGCTCACGAAATTTTTAGTAGCATCCTGGGTAGAAGCCTTGATGGTGGAAGTAGAAGCGGTTTCCTTCCTTTCAAAAGAGATCATGTGATTATTAATGTCTTGCATAAGATGAAAAACGGTAGACATATCAGTTTGCTTGGCATAGTCCTCCCTAGGAAGACCAGTTATGTCTAACTTATCTGTGTATTCCAAACAAGTCTGAAGGATAGATCTGATATTATCTATCGCTTTCTCTTCCAATCTATGACGATAAGAAGAGGGTAAGGCGTTGTATTAATGCATGAATGTGGCTTGATTTTGAGGTCTGATCAGTTCATGGATTTGATTATATAACTTGGTGAAGCGAATATTGAAAGCCTTAATGGTTTCACCTTTGTTATATGTAATGTTATTGCACTCCTTCAACCGATCAGTTGGACTCTTGGGTTGTCCAAAAGTGGACTTGAACCAATATACCAACTCCTCCCAGGTGGAAAAGATTTTCGGAGGCAAGTTAAAGAAGTCAACCACGGCTTTTCCTTCTAGAGAATTTACAAATAAATGCATACAGGTATCATTGTCATTCGCACTAATGTTATGACAGGCATTCAAAAAAGCAATAAAATGTTCTTCTATGGAGATGGTGTCGTTTCCCAAGAACTTAGGAAAATGATCTTTGAACTTTCAGAAAGGATTGGTTGCAGGTGCAAGATTCAAGGGAGAAGAAACATGCCACGGAGTAGTAGTAACATCTTCCTCAAATTGAAATAAGCCATATTTCTTAATGACCTTAGTTGAATTTGTGGTAGATTGGACATGAACAACATAGCTATAGATACTTCCGATCAAAGTTGAGGCAGAAGGTTGGGAAGAAGATGAACTACTGGTGCCAGGCCCAGAACCACGGCTTCTTGTTCCACTACTAGTGCCTAACATTTTGAAGATGTAAGGAGGTGGAGAGGATGAGGAACTAGTCGAATCAGACAAAGACTGATGAAGCTTAGGTTGTTGTCCTTGGAGGACAAGTTTTCTTCTTCCTACTTCGGGAATGAGAGGAAAGTCAAGTGATTGACCTTGTATTCGTCAAGATATATGAGAGGAAGAGGACATAACATGTGCTAATTTCGGGGTTCATTGAGGGCTCATCTCCTTTGGTCATCCAAATCTCGCTGGAGATGGACTTCAGCAGCAATAACTTTTGAGTATTGGTGTAACTCGGCCCTAGTATGAGAATGTCTCAAGATTTCTTGAAATAAGGTAAATGAGACGTTGTTCTGATTGATAGGGCCTTCAGGAATGTTAGGTTGATCAGGGGCAGGCATGGCCATGATAGGAAATTAATGACGAGGATGGTTTCTAATCATCCTCTGACGGGCATCCCATTGTTCCTTATTTCAAGCCTCTTCAGAAACAACTTCCCAAGAATGATTCAGTTCATCCTGACTATTGGCAATCTCAAGAATGAGATTATACAAGGTAAGGGTAATGTTGGTTTGATCCTCTAGACCGTTACCTAGGTTGGGTTGTCTTTGAGTAGGCACAGTCATGAGTCAAGAGAAGAATCTGAACAAAAATATACAAGCTATAAACATACAAAAAACAGAAATTAAAGCAGTAAATATAAACAATAAATTTACAAGTGTACAAAAAAGACAAACCAGGGAAATGAAAATGGAGTCTTTCTTCCCTAGTTTGGTCACCAAAGAAAATGTTGAGTAAAAGAGATGGAAGCCCTCCTCACAACATTTTTTCGAATCTTGTTTGGCTAAGACAAGATAGGTGGGATTATCACCCTAATTTATAGCCTTATTGCAAGTTCAATTAACCTTCAAGTTATTAAACTTAAAGACCAACTATTGTTTTTTAATCGTTTATCAAATGCAAACTGAAATAAATAAGTCTGATTTTTTTTTAAATAATAATTTAAAAAAGAAATAAAATCACATAATCTAATAGAAATAAGGAAGGCCAAGAGAGTTGCAAAACCATCAATGATTGTGTTCATTCATTCTGTAACAGTCAATACACTTCACATACTTTCAAAGTATGGACTAGATGAAAGTCTAGAAGCCTAGGGTAACACACACATAGGCCATCGATGCCTTCAAATCAGACCAAGAATGATGTAAAGATAAGCCAATAGCCACAACTTGCACTCTGTTATGACTTTGCACAAGAATCCTATGTAGCACTGAGAAATTAATCCAGAAACCAAAAGAAGTCTGCAGACTATCAAACAGACAATCAACCTAGAATCTTATCAGAATTCAATGCTCCTTGGTCCTAGCATTCTGTCACCTTCAACAGAGCCTAGAGAAACAGGTCGCTCATTTCACACCAAGATCAAAGAGCATGGTGCTGACATTAAGAATGAACGAACTTGTACCTCAGCATTAGCCGAACACTCTCTCACAACAAAGCATCATGTATGCTTAGAAGACACCAAAATCTTAGCAAAAGAAGACCACCTCCTTAAACGTTGAATTAGGGAAGCTATCGAAATCATTAAGAATCCCAATAACTTAAATAGAGACAATGGCCTGGAGATGAGTGGTAGTTGGATCCCTCTCATTCAAGAAAGAAGACAATAAAAAGTTTAAACCCTAGGACTTAAGAACCACACTCTAAGGTTCTAGGTCTCAACCTATTCTCTCCCCCAGACTTTTAATTAATCAACCTTATTTAATAACTAAAAATAACTAAACTTACTTATTTAATACCAATTAATTAATTTCTTACCTTAATCTCATATAAATTATGTAAATATTATTAAATTAATTCTAATCTAATCCTAAACTAACATTATCAATATTAATATCACTACCTATTGAATTTATAACTAATTGCTTAACTTACTTAATTAATTAATTTCTTACCTTGATCTCCTAAATTATGAAAACACCATTAATCAATTCTACTCTAATCCTAAACTAACTTTATTAAGATTAATATCACTACCTTCTGTATTAAGACTAATTGCTACCTAAACTAGCATATAACCTTAAGAATAACATTCATTTTAATTGAAGTAACAAATCACTCACCACTTAAATATTAATTAACAATTATCTTATTATAGATAGAATTTTTTTAAAAATTAGCAAACCCTAGGGTTTCGCCTAGCCGACTTTAGGTTCCCCCCCTCCACCTCAGTATTTTTTAGGGCTCCTCTCTTGGTTTTTTCCTCAGGCTTTTATGTCTTGAAGATGGATCCTGTTGTGGATCTGAAACGTCGACATGTAATAATGAATAATGTGGTTCTTCCGAACAATTCTGAACAAAACTCCCACCACATAAATCTTAATTCTCATATCACAAGAAGTGTCTTAGCTTAGAAATCTGTAGTGTACCTTTAGCTAGACCGAGGCTTATAACACACAATATAGCAATAGGTATACACTTAAGCTTGATTATAAACACATGCATTTAACACAATTAACATATTTAACTCAGAGTAAACATATGAATTACTGCTATATTCAACAAGCATTTAGCCTTATCATTTAATTCATATACACAGCAGAAAACATGATACATAAACAGCTCAGTCATGCAAAACATGATCAAAGCATAATTCAGATACTTATCTTTTAACAACTGTAGAAATCACCAACCAAGTGCAGGCCTTCCACGAACCTCCCAGCCTTAGACCACATTGTTCATCAGCTCAACAGTGGGTCACCCCCGAGCTGGGACCAAGCTCCACCCCAAGGCAAGGAATCCTAGGCTAGGCTGAGGTTACAAGGAAGACAGTCATACACAACCACCAGAAAGAAAGCTCTCCCAGGAATCTCCCACGCTCACTGCCCACAGACCCTCATTCCCCACATGCTTGTCCCACCCCAGGAGAGTGCACCTTCTCTGTCACCTAGACAGTCCTTCGGCTGCCAGTCTCCCTTACCTTGGGTTACAGGAACAGACCGGACCGGAAGTCTCCGGGCTCTATGGCAGCTACAGGGTTCCTTCCAGGAATTCTCTCCTCCGTTTGCGCACTCTCTTACCTGGAGGAGTCGCTCACAAGCCAACAAGCCACATGTAGTCCAGTACTGCGTGGTCACAACAACCCACGGGGAAAACAGACACAGGCTTTCCCCAAACCGGTTCAGTAGTCATAGGATGATCTCACGGTGTTCATTTTCGGAATTTTCCTGAGAAGCAATTTTCCGCAGGGAAATTACACAGACTCTCCCCACCCCCGGAAGAATGGTAGTTTCCCCATCCGCCCTACCCAAGATAGACTCACGCCCGGATGTTGGGAATGCGTGACAGACAATCCACGCAAGGGTCAATGCAGGTTCAGACGGTTCAGAAGATGTACGAGGTTTTTTCTGCAAGAGTCAGACTCTTCCCTTCTGGCAGTCCCTAAGTCCCCTGGAGGAGGAACCCCCAACACGGCTCATCTCGGCCTTTTATTGCATGGCCAGGGTTGACACTTGTCACCCATGCAACTGCACGCGTTCCTGCAACGTGCGTGCCTTTCACTGTTTGGAAATCACATGTCCTACCAACAAGGACTTAGGTTACAACATATAATGCATTTCTCTTTTGGAATAATATTAAAATATTATTCCCAAGGCTTAAGCCCTCTAGGCTCAACACTTAGCCCCTTTTTCCCACCTCCAGTCCCTAATTCCTTGCCCATTTTGTGGACGCTCAGTCCCCCATCACTCATTCATCGTGGTCGGTCTGCACCTGGCGGTGTTTATATTTTATTGATGTGCTGCATATATATACAGATACAAAATCCAGGCCCTTGGCCTTCAATCCTTAGGCTCTCTGGCCTAATCAAACACATAAGCCTACTGGCTTATACAAAACTCGGCTCACCAGCCTATAACACATATTTACAATCTTTTTTCAGATCATGGTTTACAACGAGGCTCGGCCTTGGGGACACTACAATCCCCCTCCCCTTATTTTTGCACTGTCCTCAGTGCAACTTACACTGCCTCTGTGTGTCCATCAAAATTTTCAAAAAGATGCGGGTACTCTGCCCGCATAACTTCTTCATGTTCCCATGTCGCGTCCTCAGGACCGTACCAGGTCCACTGGACCTTTACAAGCTCTATAGCTCGATTCCGGAGCTGCTTGCTTTTCCTGTCCAATATGCGCACGGGACGCACTTGCGGGACACTTTCTGGTTCCACCTGAATCACAGTCCAATCGATAACGTGATTAGCATCAGGTACATATTTCTTAAGCAGTGAAACTTGAAACACATTATGTACAGTCATAGATGCAGGTAATGCAAGCATGTATGCAACTGGCCCAATCCTTTCCAGGATCTTGAATGGCCCACAAAATCTTGTTGCCAATTTGGTGCAACTTCCCAGTTTCAGGGAACTCCCGTTAGTTTTCACTTTCAGGAAAACATGGTCACCCACTTTAAATTCTCTATGGGTTCTGTTACTATCAGCGTAACTTTTCTGCCTGTCCTGGGCAGCTTTTAGATTATGTTTAATTTTAATCATTTGATCCTCCATTTCTTTGAGTAGTTCAGGTCCAACTACTGTTCTGTCAGCTGGATTATCCCAGCTCACTGGAGTGTTGCACTTTCTTCCATAAAGCGCTTCGAATGGGCTCATCTTCAATGATGCATGGTACCCATTATTGTAAGCGAATTCTACCAAATGCAGGTAGTCTTCCCACCTTGATGATTTATCCATCACATACATTCTCAGCATGTCTTCGATTACTCTGTTTACTCTCTCTGTCTGTCCATCAGACTCGGGATGATATGCTGTGCTAAAGTTCAGATTTGTTCTGAATCCTTTGAACAGTCCTTTCCAAAAATTCGAAGTGAATTTCGGGTCTCTGTCAGACACAATTGTCTTAGGAATTCCATGCAAGCGTGCAACTTCTTTTAAAAAGATATCAACAACATCTGCTGCTCTGTGGGTGGTTTTCAGTGGAATAAAATGGGCAGCTTTAGTAAGCTTGTCCACCACCACCATGATTGAGTCATGTTGTTTGTTTGTTCTGGGCAATCCTGTGATAAAATCCATTGTTACCATGTCCCATTTCCATTCAAGAATAGGTAAGGGCTGCAGCAACCCTGTTGGGTGCCTATGCTCCGCCTTAACCTTTTGGCACTCCATGCATCTTGCGATATATTCCGCAATTTCTTTCTTCAAACTTGGCCAAAAATAATGGCTTCGGACTGCTGCCACAGTCTTCTGATATCCAGGATGTCCAACATAAGCCACGTTATGCATCTCCTTTAGAATTTCCAGCTTCAATTCTCGGTCATTAGGTACATACACTCTGTTTTTATACAAAAGTAAACCACTAGTTCCCAAAGTGTAACTTTCCTGGGTCTGTGGTCTCTCACGCTATTGTAGCTTTGCTACAAGATTTTTGTACTACAAATCAGCATTGGCAGCTTCTAGAATTATGTCTTTCATCTCAGTCTGGTACATGCTAATGGTTGTAGCATGTAATTCGTGCACTTTCCTGCTGAGTGCATCAGCCACCTTATTTTCCTTCCCTTTGATATGCTTGATATCAAAGTCATATTCGCACAGAAATTCCAGCCATCTAATTTGCCTGGCATTTAAAGTTGGTTGATCAAATAAATATTTCAGACCGTTGTGGTCTGTTCTTAATTCGAATTTCTTGCCCATGAGGTAATGTCTCCATTTCCTCAAGGCGTGGACGATTGCTGCCAGCTCTAAATCGTGAGTGGCGTAGTTCTTCTCATGTTCCTTCAACTTTCGGGACTCATAACAAATTACAAATCCCTCTTGGCTGAGAACTCCTCCCAGTCCCTCCTTACACGCATATGTGCACACTACATAATCCTTGTCTGGATCTGCAATCTTCAGGATTGGAGCACTGGTTAGCAACTGCTTCAATTGCTGGAAGCTGCTCTCACATTGTTCAATCCACTGGAACTTCTTCTCCTTCCTTTGCAAGGAAGTGATAGCATGAGCTATCCTTGAAAATCCGGCTATCAACCTCCTATAGTAACCTGCCAGACCCATAAAGGATCTAGATTCTGTCGAATTTATTGGCGCTGGCCACTCTCGAATGGCCTGTACCTTTTTAGGATCCATAGTGATCCCTTCCTCAGATATAATGTGTCCCAAGTAATGGATCTGCTTTTGGTAAAATGAGCACTTGCTCAGTTTTGCGTACAGTTGGTGTTCTCTCAACACCTGCAGCACCATTCTCAAGTGTTGTTCATGTTCTTCCTCTGTCTTGGAATACACCAAGATATCATCCAAGAAGACTATGACAAACTTGTCCAGATAATTCCTGAACACTCCATTCATTAAGCACATGAAGACAGCAGGCGCGTTGCACAGTCCAAACGGCACCACTGTAAATTCATAATGACCGTACCTTGTTCTGAAGGCGGTCTTGCTGATGTCTTCATCTTTTATTCTCACTTGATGATATCCAGATCAAAGATCTATTTTCGAAAATACTTTCACATCCTTTAACTGATCAAAAAGATCATCAATCCTTGGCAAAGGATACTTGTTTTTTACAGTGACTTTATTCAACTGCCGAAAGTCAATGCACAGCCTCAACGTCCCATCTTTCTTCTTCACAAATAGGATCGGGGCTCCCCACGGTGACACAATGGGGCGAACGTAACCTTTCTTTAGTAGCTCTTCGAGCTGTAGTTGCAACTCTTTCAGCTCTAGTGTGCTCATTCTATAAGGAGCCTTTGAAATTGGAGCTGCTCCAGGCATCAGATTTATAGAAAAATCGATGTCCCTCTTCGGAGGTAGTCCAGGCACCTCCTCAAACACATCCCCAAACTCTTTGAGCACCCTGTGGTCTTCCAGATTCGAGACCACATTTTTGAATGCTTCTTCCACCCGAGCTGCAAATAATTGACAGCCTTTCCGGTAACACTTCTTCAGCTGCATGGCTGAGATTTCTCTAACAGCCACGGCTCTGGGAATTCCTTGGATTGTTACCTGATTTCCCTCTTCGTCCAGACATGTGACCCTCTTGTTACGACAATCCAAAAGGGCATGGTGTTGTTCCAACCAGTCCATCCCAATTAAGAAATCATATGAACCTAAAGGCAGAATGTTCAATTCAGCCTTAGTGCTCATTCTTTTCATGTCCACCGAACAGGACTTAACCAATTCAGTGACCTTCCTCTTGGTCCCTGTGGCTCACTGCACTAACCAAGACTTCTCATGTTTGCTCTTCGTTAGATGCAAACTTTCCACCACCCTAGGATCTACATAACTATGGCTAGCCCCTGAATCAATTAAAATAACAAGTGGTCGGTTGTTGATCATACCTTCCACTTCAATCATGTGCGATTGAAATTCCGCTTGCTTGTTGTCCAGGGCTACGTAGATCCTTAGCATTCTGCTACCCATATCCTCCACTGTTTCAGCTTGCTGAACAGTATGGACAGTTCTTGCTTTGTCTTTTCTGTGGGGGAAGTCTCTGTATCTATGATTCCCTTTACAGCCCCAACACTCCATGGGTGGAGGCCTTGGCATCTGTTCACTCCCTTCAACTTTCCTGGGTTCATTAAAAGATGACTGTCCCCAAGGACTGTTTCTGAAAAAGGAAGGCTTGCTTCCCTTCTGCCTATGTTCTTTCTTAAACCTCTTCTGCTTATCCCAAGCCTTCCGAAAGGTAGGCTTTTCTTTCTGCTGTTCGTATAGGCATTTCGCCCTTCTTATGGTTTCTTCCATAGTCTTAGGATCATCGTATTGAATCTTGTCACCAATGGAAGGTGGCAGTCCACTCAGATACCTCTGAATTTTGACAGCCTCATCTTTGATGAATGGAACATACTTCAACAGTTCCAGAAAACTTCGTTCATACTCATCAATGGTCATGCTGCCTAGCTTGAGTTCGAAGAACTCCTTCATCTTTCTGTCATAGTATCTTTTAGTCAGGTATTTCTTCTCGAAATACCTTTTAAATTCCCTCCATGTGACCTCTTTCTCTCTGATGTGTTGCACCTGCACAAACTGATCCCACCACATGGACGCTTTTCCTTTCAACTGGTACATTGCAATTCTTCCCTCTACATGGGCAGAATAATTCTACAGCTGGAAGTATTTCTTCATGCCCAGCAACCATGTCTCGGTATCTTCCTCCTTCTTATGTTCTCCATCGAATGTTGGAGGTTTAATCTTGTTCATCTCTCCTTTCAATTCTTCCCTTCCAGATTTTCGATGTTTTCTGGTAGGGGACGGGCTCGAACTGCTGTGTGTCTCCCTGTCTGAATGTCTTTGGGAGCGACTAAGATGTCAGCTACCACTCCTCGATCTCCCTCTTCTCCTATGGGTTCTGCGACTCTCTGTCGTACTTGAGTCTCTTTCTTTCTCGAGTTTCTTCTCTATTCTTTCCAGGCTCTTCAACATTTTTAAATTGAATTCACCCTGTCGATCCCGGATTTTCATGAGCTTTCGGCTATAAGCTAGGCGAGCCTGGGCATCTTCCTGCAATATTTCGATGAGTTGCATCATATGTTCTTCCTTATCCATATCCTTTCCATGCCCATTGGAGTTCGATCCCTCCACTCCCATATGGACATCCTTTCCTTCCCGTTTGTCTTCCATTTCGGGGGTAATCTGCACTCTTCCCCACTCCATACTCGGAGTTGATTAGCTGGAGTTCTGGCCTTCGTTGAACTCTGCACACGCACTGTGCAATTGAATTCGAAATTGTCAGGCCATTAAACTTTATGAACAATCCACAACATTTATAACTAATATGAACAAGAACGAAAGACATTTCAACTTCACAAAGTTTTCTGAGTTGTCTAGCTCTATAATTTTTGGGACTTCGGAACTTCGGAATCTTGGTCCACAAAGATCCGACAGTTAAATATACGAAACCCAAGTCACCCTTTTTGCAAATCGCGACATCGCGAGTTCATGAGTCGAAAACTTTCGACTCATTCCTCTAAACGTCGATACCCGAGATCCGACAAGGGTATGGCTCTTTTCTTTGTTAGTGGCCTCTCCACATGTAACCGTAGGCTAGGCTTAAATGTCAGCGCCTCTCGCAACTCGCACCTTTGTGGATGTGTGAGTCGAACTCTTGTGCCTCCCGTTGCGATCTTCCGAGACGCGATAGGTCAACGCTGGGCTGACTCCTCCCTCGACAGACTTCCGCTACTCGAAACCTCGCAACCTCGCAACCTCGCCGGTTGAACCGTCAAGCTTTCACCCTTCTATTCCGCGAACCCCCGAGATGTGAGAATTCAACGAAGTGTCGACTCCTATCTCCAGGCAACGCGTGTCCGCCCGTCGACCACACGAACCTCGTCTCTCGGCACTTCGCGACTCGCGAATCCTAACGCCAATACTTCGGGACTTCTCGCGGCGAGATCCCGAGGCTTCGTGCCACCTGTATTCCACTCACCGGCCTCGCTATGGCCCACACGGTCCTCCAATTGTCGGGGTATCGCTTCTCGCAACCTCGCGACCCTCGTGGCTAAATTCTCGAGCCTTTTTTCGCGAGGCTCCGATACACGATCCCACGTGCGGATCCAATGGTCCTCCTGCGATCCGGATCCAACAGTTGTCTTCGCTCCTCATGACTTCGCGACTCGGAGCACCCAACTCTTGGGCTCTTACCCTGCGAACTCCCGCGTTCACGAGACCGACCCAAATCCTGGATCTCTTCGGCACTTCGCCGACTCCGCGATTGCTACCACCTGTCCTCCTCAGATGGACGGCTGCGATTCTCTCGCGACTTCGCCAATTGCGAAGTCGAAGGACTTCCTTCTCTGACCTTCGATGTCTGAATCCCCGATAGAGAGGATCTTGTGACACGTGTCCTCCAAATCGGACGGCTCATATTTCCTCGGGACTTCGCGTATCACGATTTCCACACTCCGGTGCCATTTCCAAAGGAATTTTCGATCCTTACGCACATTTTTCCAGATCCAACGGTCACGAGGGCTCGCCTTCCCTCCCGAACAGATCCCAAGGTTCTAACACCATTGGTGTAGAGACCTGTCTCCCCGTGGTCGTAGACCACATCGGCTGCAGTTTCACTGCACCGCTAAACTTCCTGAGTTCTTACTAAAAACTCGTCAAGTGTCTCCTTGACGTTTCGAAGCAAACCAGGGTCTGAAATTGGTCCTCCCGACTCAATTTTCCCTCGCATTCTTAGTCCAAAGACCGCTCCACTGGCCCATCTAGGCTCAGTGTCGAAACCTGGGCTCTGATACCAATTTGTAGTGTACCTTTAGCTAGACCGAGGCTTATAACGCACAATATAGCAATCGGTATACACTTAAGCTTGATTATAAACACATGTGAGATCGGAAGAGCGGTTCAGCAGGAATGCCGAGACCGATCTCG
>CBVK0101537296.1:0-16996 GCA_900067695.1 Picea abies | reverse complement strand
ATGGTCCTTATACAGTTCTCAAGTGTGTGGGACAAGTCGCATATAAGTTAGCTCTACCCAGTCAGTCGAAGCTACATCCAGTTTTTCATGTTTCATGCTTAAAGAAGGTGATTGGAACTAGGTGCCAAATTCAAACCAACCTTCTCGAGTTAGCTGAAGAAGGATCCATTTGGCTATAGCCAGAAGCAGTTTTGGACTAGCGTGAGCATCGCCTGCATCAGAGAACCATCAAGGAAGTTCTCGTCCAGTGGAAAGATACGACTCCAACAGATGCCACTTGGGAACCATCTACCATTCTGCAACAGTTTCCACATCTCAAGCCTTGAGGACAAGGTTGTTTTTAAGGGGGCGGACATGTTAGGGTCCTAACCTGCACATAGGTAGATCAATATATTCAGATGTAATAAAGGTCAATATTAATAAGGCCTTTCAATAAAATAGACTAAGACGGATGTAAGAAGACCTAATAGAAGCTTTTGCTTCTAGAAGGATCTTCCTCTAGATGCTTCTCTTGATAGATATATTTAGTATAAATAAGGGTTGAGGGTATGAAAACCCTAGCTTGGAGATTATTGTAACAGAGCACTACTTGATTGGAGGTTGCCCCCTCGAAGAGCCCTGTGAACATTGCTTTCGGAATCAAAGTGCTATTTTTGTTGTGTTCTTATATCATTTATGTGTTATTGTGGAGATTATGTTGGATATATTACTATTATTCTGCCATTTCTAGCATTTTATTTTTGTTTTGCATATTTATTATATCCGGTATCTTGCATTGCTTCATCCATAGAATATGAGTACAACATGTTGTTGATGCGATAGAATTTTCTTTTGTTGTGGATAAGGATATTGATGATCACTTCTTTCATAACTAGGACACTAAGCAATCACCTAAGTAGAAAGCTTCTCCAATAGTACTTCTCCTTTCATCAATACTTCTTTCCCAATCCACATCCGTGTAGGCAACCATAGTTAACTCATTCCCTTTCCAATACCACAACCCAAAATTTGTTGTTCCTTTAAGATATTTGAAGATCATTTTCACTTCTAGAACATGGGTTTCCTTTGGTGCCTCTTGAAATATTGCGAACTGTCTAACTTCTTGCATTAAATGTGGTCTTGAAGTTGTCACGTAGAGTAGACTACCAATCATTGATCTATAGAGTCTTTGATCCGCTTCTTAGATTGATCATCTTTTCTCAACTTGCAACCAGTAACCATAGGAGTACTCAGAGGTTTATAGTCTTCCATTTTGAACTTATTTAACATTTCCTTGATGTACTTGGTTTACGAAATGCAAATGAATTCATCTAGCTGAGATATTTGGAGTCCCAAGAAGAAATTCAACTCCCCAAGTAGGGACATTTCAAATTCATTATGCATATCCTTGGAAAACTTCTAACTCAATCTATCATCATCACTTCCAAGCATGATTTCATCAACATACACTTCAATAATAATCATACAACCTTGATCCACTTTTATGTAGAGGTTACTATCTGCATTTCCCCTTCTGAATCCTTGTTGTTGTAAATACCATTCCAATCTTGAGTACTGATGCTGGAACATCGCTACACCTCAGCAACGCACCAACATTCCAGCACATCAACGCACATTTCAGAGAGGGAGAGGCACTGACCCTCCCATTTTTAAATTCGAAATACAATCGTATACAGATTCATGTTGTAAGATTGAGTGAAAACCAAGCCATATCTCTAAACATGTAGAAGATAAGGTTGCCTTTAATGACTGACAGGTTGATGGCTCTAGGTTCAATTCAGACTAGATGGACATTTATGAAACTTCAATGTAATAGATGAGGTTAGGTGAAGGAGAGGATATGCTCGTAGAGCCCTCTTTTGTAAAGGGGAGAGAGATCTTGGTAGAGAGGTCTTAGAAGCGAAACTTAGGATAGAGTTAGATTAGGAGAACTTGAGAGAAATGGGACTCTGTTGCAGTCCAGTTTCTGTAAACATCTGTATAGACACACAAAGATAATAGAAAAGTCGTTTTTCCTGCATATAGTGTGTTTATGTATTTGTGTTCATTATTATGTTTTTATGTATTTCATGTTTTGAACGCGTAAACTAGTGAAGTATTGAATAAGTTTCAATTATTTCTCTTCTTTGAC
This sequence comes from Picea abies, assembly GCA_900067695.1. NCBI lineage: Eukaryota > Viridiplantae > Streptophyta > Pinopsida > Pinales > Pinaceae > Picea > Picea abies. Next base: position 14,865 of record CBVK0101537296.1, on the reverse strand, counting down.
TTTTCGAGTGCAAGGAGTGCACATAGTTTGCAAGGAGTGCGTTGACAGAGGTGAGTTAACCTCAGAGAAGATCAGAAGAGATAATGCTTTTAGAAGCACAAGCGAGATCCATAGTCGGGTTCGCAACAGAAAGTTCAAAGGTTGAAGCCTTTGAACACTGACAAAATATTCCAAGGTGGAAGAAGTCAAAATCTCAGGAGGAGGAGCCATAAAAATCATCTGATCAGTTGTGGAAGGGAGCCTGGATCGTTAGATCTACGTCCAATGAACAGAGGAAGCACAAAGGACAGGAACAGATCTCACTTGTTGGATCTGAGCACAGAGGATCAATAATCGTTGGATCTGGACGGAGGTGCACAAGCCTTAATGTTGTGTACATGCAAGAGGGTGGACTTGCTAAAAGTCCTGAAGTCATTTGGAATCGTCCATCATCTGGGAGGATGCGTGGCGGAAATCCATCAATTTCGGGTGGAAACGCTCCGGGAGGAACGAGTGCACACAAGTTTGAAACTTCCGAAGCCTAAAGAGTCGAAGAGTCAGAGGGAATCTGAACCATCAGATTCAGAGGGACACATGTCGGCAAGTCGTGAGATCAAGAGAAAGATGAAGATGGAATGCTGAAACATCCGAACCCCGAATAGCAGAAGAGCTGAGGGTCGTCGATCTGTGAGGAGACAGTTTTCAGTAGATCTGAGATTTCGGATAGATGCACTCCGGGAGAAATGACTATATAGGAGTTTGAGACTCTCGAAGCCCAAAGCGCTGGAGAGCTGAAGAGCCGAAGAGATGAAGCACTGGAGAACCAAAGACCCGAAGAGAATCTAGATCGTCAGATCCAAAAAGCGCACGTGGGGAAAGATCGTGAACTTTGGGTGAAATCACTATGGAAGAACGAGAAGGAGAAGGGTTTGAAATCGTCGAAGCCTGAATAGTGAAGCGAATGATAGTCATCGATCTAGTTTGGACAAGTGTCACCAGATCATGAACTTCGAAGGATTGTACTCCGGGGTTTTTGAGAAGTTGAGTTTCAGAAAGTTCTGAAGCGCCGAAGCCCGAAGCATTTAGGGTCGTTGATCCCAAAGGAGAAACATGGATCATTGATCAATGAGGGGACATGTGGAGGATGAAGATTCATTCTATTAGATTAGGGAGGACATGTGTCATAGGATTCGACACTCCGGAAGGATTCACTCTAGAGGTTTGTGTTTGTTGAGATTTGAGAATGTCGAAGGCCGAAGTCCCAGAAAAGAGGAGAGCCATCGATGTGAAGGTGGACATGCGATGCCAGATCTAGGACTCCAGAGGAAAGAGGAGGAAGAAAAGGTCCGAAGACCCAGAGAAGATCTCGATCGTTGATCGAGGAGGGAGCGGAAGGACCGTTGATCTAGTTGAGGAGGCCAAAGTCCTAAAGCGGGAGCACCGTTGTTGATTGGGGAGGATACATGTCAGCAAATATTCCACTCCGGAAGATAACCAGTCAGCAGTGGCGAGGGTTTGGGAATTAAGATTCCCGAAGGTTGGATTCATGAAGGAAATGCTAGCCATCGATTAAGGGGGACAAGTGTCAATATATCTTCTACTTTGGAAGATTATCACACAGGGAAAACCAAGAGTTTGAGATTTGAGATTTTCGAAGGCCAGATTTGCGAAGGGGATCCTGGCCATAGATTTAGGGAGACAGGTGGCAACAAATATTCCACTCTAGAAGATTGCCATTCGAAGGAAGTGAAAGTTTGAGAGTCAAAACTCCCAAAGGCAGGAAAGCTAGAATCAATGACAACCGTTGATTTAGAGGGGAGCTATGTGGCGACAGATCACGAAGATCTGAGGTCATTCGTGAAGGGAGAAGAGGCCGTTAATTGGGCAATTGGCCAGGGGCAGGTAAAGATTCGATAACAGTCGTTGGTCGAGAAGTAGCACTGAGAGGTTGAATATCGATGGTGGGGAAGAATTGTGGGGCCAGGACATGCTCGGAAGATAATATTTCTTGAGTGGGCCACAATTTCAACCACTATTTCAACGAAGGGATGAATGGCGGCTGGAGGTGAATTGCGGGGTGAAAAGTAGGTTGGTCTAAAACCACTCTTGCCCACACCCATAATCGTATATTTCCACAAGGTCGTAACCCAGGGGAATATGTAAGAAGGGGCTAGTGAGAAGGAGCTAGCGCCTGTAAAGTGAAGAAGGACCAGAGTGCACAGACATAGGGTTCGGGTATCACAGGACCTGCGCCTAAATGAGGAAGAGGGGCCTATGTATAGTTGATTTGGGTTCGAAGAGGAACTCGAAGAGGAACTCGAAGAGTCGTTCCAACTCAGCAATTAGAAAGATCCTAAACCGGGAGGTCGCAGAACCCTAGGAGGGGAGGGGGGGCTGCATCAAGTACTAAGCTCTTGGAGCTTGCTTAATTCCATACAAATATTTCTTCAATCTGCAAACATAGTATTCATTTTTTTGATAGTAGAAACCCTGCTGGTTGTTCTATGTAAACTTATTCTAATTCTCCATTTAGAAAAGTTGATTTTATGTTCATTTGATACACTTTGATCCTTTTGGAGCATGTGTAAGCCAAGAAAAATACGATTTCTTCCATTCTGGCTGTTGTCACAAGAGTTGACTCTAGGCTGTAATAGAGCCAAGCCTTAGCACATTTTAAAATGAAAAAGTTATTTATTTTTCAGAACTTGACTTGGGTTGCAGCAAGCCAAACCCTGAAAATTTATTTTGAGTGCACTTCTGACCTAAAACACTCAGCGACAGTTCTCTAAACAACCAAGGGATTTTTACTCAGGAATATTCAATGATTACAGTAAGAAGGCCAGATTTCTTATTAGAAAAGATGTTTAATCAGGTTTGGGGGTTGATCCAGGAAAACAGTCCATTGGGCATGGAGTCAAGTGAAAACCACAGAGAGGAGATCATAACAGGGATCACATTACTTGCAGAAAATGAGGCAAGGTAAGTCTTTCTTTCAACTATAAATAATCATGACTTAATAGCAGAAAAAGAAAAGGAAAGGGCCATCACAGTGAAAGCATCAATCAAGGAGGAATTTTCACTATGACTTTGGAAGAAAAAACTTAAAGGCTGATGGCTAGATACAGAGCACTAATCAGGAGTGAATTCTGAACAGTCACCATGAAAACAAAACTTTTATCAACTGCGTGTAAGGAGCATTTAAAATGAATTCCAAACATATTTAACTCAGCCGACAAAAGAATAGATGGATAATAAGACAAAAAGAGGACATAGCGAAAGAAATGACCGTAATGAATCTCATAATTTCAAGAAAACGCGTCACTGTGTATAATTTCATTTCTAGTTCTCAAACTAACTCAGCGTTCCACACAGGAGCTCTCTGCCCTCAGAGCTTCCTCCCGGCTCCCTGCCTACAATCAATCTATCTCTCTATAAATTACCTCTCTAAACGGGGTTGAAACCGCCTCATATCATAACTGACAGTTAACTAACTGTCTTTAACTAATTATAACAGTAATCTTAAACTAAGATTAAAAATACAACTCAAATCTTAATTACTGGCAAAATGTTTATAGCCGTAAGTGCCTTAGATCCTCCTCCATATAGATGAGCTGTACTGGTGGCTATCTGGCAGTTGAAATAAATTTAATAGATTTCCCAGTGCGTTTTGTTCGGGTCCCTTATATACAATTACGATAGAAGTGTGACCTCTGTGTATCTCACTTTCAACCCGATCATCCAAAATGTCATTTGCAGTATGAAAATCATTACTGGTACTTTGTACGTGCTGAAGAGAAGTCTGGTAGTTTGTATGTGCTGAAGAGAAGTCTAGATCCTTCTTCTGTTCAGTTTCATTAGCTTTAGAAATCACTGTCGTATCCAAGCTGCATTCTTGAACAACACACCGACACCGGCACCCGTTGCAGTGAGCGATCCTACAGCAAAAATCATATGCGTCCAGTGAAAACGAGTTGGTTGAACCAATGGGGTCGTTTGTGTTGTAACTAGTGGGGTTAGGCACACGCCGAAAAGCTTCATCAATCTCCTCTTTTGTTAAACCTTTCCTCTCAAGAAATGAGCATTGGTAGATGACTGGAGAACCATGTATTTTCGGATGAGATAAAAATTTAACTGCACTTCTCACGACAGTCTTCAGTTCCCTTATCGATTCATAAACCCATCACTTTTTTTGCCATAATACAGGCAACACCAGCGACTCCATATATTTTATAAAAAGATATTTGTATCCCAACGCGTGTGATTCGATCCTTGCTCCAATTCTATTACTATCACCCATATGCCGAAGACTTTCGTATTTCTTTTTTGAGACACGCGGATTTTCCCATCGGCCTTCGGGCTTTCGAAGAAAAGGATGTAGTATGCAAAACGATAAGTGAAACCCCGAAATCCCGTGATTGGTCCACGTTTTATGCACGCGGCGTGATTTGGTGTTCGGCAGTTGTCATTTCTTCAATCGCTGAGATTCTGACTGTTTTTGCTGTTCCGTAGTTTTATTCTGGCGTTGAGCTAATAGATCAAGAGTGACGTCAATAAAAATAATAACTATTCAAAAACCCTAATTTGGATTTCTGAGTACCTGATTTGTGCAACATCATACAAAATATATAAAGGTCGATAATGAGTGTCGTCTGCAAGTGATGTTCTTTCAAACCGATTACACTCGTGATTTGTAACACTTCTATGCACACATTCTCCGTAGGTTTGAGATTTTCTTGACTTGACTTTCTATAAAGCTCTGTCCACCAAATACGGGATTGACTGACATGATTAAGACCAAGTCTACCACATCAAGCACATATTCTATACCATTTAATGGAGTGGTCAGGTTCAAAACTACTCCAGCTTTCGCTCCAAGACTCTTACTCTTATTTAGTGTTCGGTGCAAATGGATAGTTGAAGTTTGCTCACATTGTACACTAACAATGTCTGCACCATCTTTGATAAAATCTGGTACACGTTGTTTCGGTTCAACAATCATCAAATATACATCCAGTGGAAAATTTGTCACGGGTCGTAATGCAGCAACCACCAGAGGTCCAATGGTAATATAGAACGCCCATCCATAACATCCATATGAACCCAATTACAACCTGCCAACTCCACATCTTTGACCCAATCCTACGTGAACATTATCAGGGGTATATTGACTAGTTCACTTCCAATGTATTGCCTTTCTCGTATTAGTTGTTGAACAAACAAAGTGGGATCTCCTCCAGCAATAGGGATGGATTTAATGGCACTTTCAATGACATAATCATCTTCTACAGGTACAATGTGTGTAATCCCATATTCAACATCCACTTAGAAATTCTGTGCTCAGCAGCAATAGCAAGGACAGCCTGTACAGTTTTATAAAGTCCTGGAACATTAAATATTTCGAACATTATTTCTCCAGTATATTCACGGTTTTCAGGAGCAGTAAGAGGACTCTCAGTTAAGAGGAAATAGCGATCTCAAATACATTTGGGATGAGGACACTAAGTAGAGAAAAATTCAAACTCTGTTACAACACTGGCCATGGGATCAAAGGTTTCTTCAAAATATATTCCTTCAACTTGAGCATATCATTTGCACACTAGTCTTTCTTTACTTCTAGTTACCAATCCATCTTTGTGTAACTTGTTTCTGAAGACCCATTTTGTCTTGATCATTTTTTTTCCTTTGGTCTTGGAACTAGTTCTCATGTCTCATTCTTCTCTATTTGATTTAGTTCTTCTTCCATAGCTTTGATCCAATGTTCATCATTTCTGGCTTCCTCAAAGTTACTTGGTTCAAATATCGACAATAATGAAAAATGTTCTTGTTTAGGTGTCTGTGCTTGTCTTCTTCTTTTGGTTTCTACTCCTACACTTCTATCTCCAATGATTTGTTCTGGTGGATGATTCTTCTGAAACGGTTGGTTAGGTGTCCTAGAAGGTGTATACAAATCTTGTTGGTTGTTTTCTTCTTGTTTCTTTCTCTTCTTTTTTCTTTAATTCTTCATTTTCCTGTACTTCAAAGATGTTTGAATTTCTTCTTTCCTTCTTGGTCTTCAACAAGTTTGTTTCATCAACTTTTACATTTATTCTTTCAATTGTATTTTTGAGTCTTAGATTGTAGCACTTATATGATTTTATTTTTCATGAGTACCCAACAAATATGCCTTCGTCCACCTCGGAGTCAAATTTTCCAATCTTCTTGTCTTCCCCTTTTATGTTACACTTGCTTCCAAACACTCTAAAGTCCTTGACATTGGTTGATTTTCCTTTCCATAACTCATATTGAGTCTTATCACTATTACTTCTAATCAATCATATGTTCAAGATATAAACGAATGTATGCATTGCTTGTCCCCAAAAAATATCACTTAGATTGGAGTCATTCAACATGGTTCTGGCCATTTTTGTACAGTTCTATTTTTCCTTTCAACAACTCCATTTTGTTGAGGTGTTCTAGCTATTGAGAATTTTATTTTTATTCCTCATTCTTCATAGAAATCCCTAAATTCATTTGAAGAAAAATCACCTTCATTATATGATCTTAAGCATTTGATTTCCAAATCAGTTTCATTTTCAACCAGTTCCTTGAATACCGTAAAACATTCGAAATCTTTTAACTTTTCTTGAGGAAGAAAATGCAGGTCATTCTGGTGTAGTTATCAATGAGTAGCATGAAGTATTTTTCACCATCCAATCCTTTTTTTCTCGTGGGCCCACATAAATCAATGTGTACAATCTCCAATGGTTTTGTCGTAGAGTATTCCTTTGTCTTCATGCTAACAATACTTGCACATAGTATTCATTGGCTTTGTAATTTCTGGCATTTCTCTTACAACTTGCTTCTTGTTGATATTGACAATATTATCAAAGTGTATATGGCCCATTCTCTTATGCCAAAGAAAAATTTCATCTTCTTTTCCCAAACAACATCTTTCTTCTTCAATCTCATTCAAGATGTATATGTTGTTTGGAGTCCTTGTTGTTGTTGCCACTAGTCTTCTTGATCCTTCTTTCCTTGTTTCAAATTCTTTTGAATTGAATATATGTTTGTGTCTCTCATCACACATTTGGCTCACACTTATCAAATTAGCTTCATATTTTCAACAAGTAGGACCTTTTCTTCCACAACATCTTTGTTTTCAAGACTGACTATTCCTTTTCCTATAATTTTGGATGAGTTATGATTTTCAAACGTGGCATACCCCTTTTTTTCTTTCTTTAATGTTACAATCAATTTTTGTCTCCAGTCATATGCTTTGAGAATCCACTATCAATATACCAATGGCCTCTTCTATTTTGGGCTTGTAAGGAAAACCCACATTCCTCAACCTTCAAATATTCTTGCTTCATTTTCCAAGTTCTTTGTTGTTCCCCTATATGATTGAAAGGAACATGCCTAGTTTCCCTTGAAGAAACTATCAAATCACTTCTGCAATTTCTGACTATATGTCCAAAATTGTTACATTTGTATCATTCAATTTCATAACCCAGAGCACCAAAATTGTTATAATTTATGTCAAATGCCTCACGAGGATTTATAGGATAATTTTCTTCATCATGGTTCTTGGGATCTTCATAGATACTTTTTTTCTAGGTGATTCTACCCTTTGCACAGGCTCTACAATTTATGGCTTTATGCCCAAAATTATTGCAAGAATAACACAAGCCAAGAAAAATATTTTGGTACCTAGGTGTGGGTGGTGTTCCAGTTGGTGTTGTTCTTCTGAAATCATGATCTTCTTCTTGGTTCTTCTTCATTGTTGGTTGTTGATTCCTTGTTCCTCTGAATGCGTGATCTTCTTCTTGATTCTTATTTATTTTTGGTTTATGTATGTCCTCCTTTAGAGTCTTGCATTATTCTTTCTTTATGGAACCCTTTATAGTATTTGCATAACTTCTTTTCTCTACTTCATTTCCTGTCATCATAGAGTTTGAACCCTCATCGGTATTATTTTGTTTGTATCCAAGTCTAGACTTGACATCGAATGGTTTTTTATTGCAGATGATTTCATCCAATATTTTGGTTCTATTGCCAAAATTTAGTTGGATGTCCTTCTTCTGTAGTTCCTTTCTTAGTGAGACTATTTCAGCTTCCAGATTCTTTGTTATTTTCTTCTTTTCTTCCAGTTGTCTCTCGAGCATTTCTTTAATCACTTTGGTTTCTTCCAACTGAATCCTTAGATCTATGATAGTATTCTTGGCTTCTTCAAAATTGTTGATAGGGTTTTGAAAGCCTTCCTTCAATTTACTTAACTCATCTTTGAGAGACTTTTTTTTCTTCCTTTCTATTCTTAGATCACTCAAGGAACTGATTAATTATGCCTCAAGAGATTGTTTTTCTTCCTTGTTTCTTTTTGTGGTTAGGTGCTTCATTTAGGATGCCCCTTTTTCCCCTTGAATTTCAAATGCATGTAAATTGAGCCTAGGAATTTATCTTTTCATGCCATCTCCATCATTGTTTTCATTTTTGTATGAACATTTACAATGTGGTATTGTTTCCATTTGTGTAGGTATTTTCTATGGAAGCCATTTTTTCCACTACTATTTTAATAGGTTCATTATTGATCCTTTGGGTATAATTCTTCAAAGTGGCATATAGGTTGTTAGCACTTTGTAATTTTCCCAAGGCTGTAAGACAGTCACAGAGGCAACATAAAAACCACTTCGAGTCTTGGATCTAGCCCTCCAAGACTCAGAGAGAGATCTCTCTGTCTGATATAGCTTTGTTTTAATAGGTATTAGGCTAGTTATGAAGAACATGGGTTGGGGTTTTTGAAAATATTTAGATGATTATGTGGTTGATGAGTTTCTCAGATCACCATTGGGCTATGGGGTCATTTTATAAGACAATGATCAAATCAAATCTAGAGGTAAATGTCTCCACAAGGCAAGATAGTAACAACTTTTGGATCGAATCAAGTTTAAAGGGTGTCGATTTGAGGAAGAAAAGGGGGAGGAAAAACTGAGCAAATGAGCAGTTAAGAATTCATATACTGAGTTTTAGAAGAAAACATAAATATTATTGAAAAAATTGGACAAAGAGTATGCACGCATAAATTCTTCTCCGTTAACTGTTTTTCAATAATAAGAAATGAGAATGGTTGAATGATAGCAGAAAGATAATTGAAAACAGAAAAGGGACACACCACCAACACTACTACATGAGAATCCTGTAAATCATTTCCTCGATCACTGATTTGTCATTCCAAAATTACAGAGAAAACTTCCTAAAGTAACAAGGCCCACAGTCCAGCCAAAAAGGGCCAAAATCTTTCCACAGGTCGAACCCTTTTACATTAAAATCCGCTAAATAAATAGGATAGATCATCCCAATAAGTTTCGGAAGTCGGTTTAACCACCTCGGCCAAAAATAGCCACCACTCCCGTAAAATTTGGAGCTTTCTGCCATGAAAGACGGACCGGTTTTCTACGAAAAAATGGGTCCGAACAGACGTGTTTTTCTCCTGAATGATGACACCTGGGAAAAAAATAAAGGAGGTTATTGTAGATGGGCATGTGATGGACAAAAACCTCCTTCGGTTTCACCAAATTCATCCCCAGCTGGTCGTAACAGCTCCTATAAGATCAGGACTGTAACGAAAAATTGAGAATCTGGAAAAATAGGCCTCGAAGATGTCTTCGATTCTCCCTGCTCGTAACTCCGTTGAAAACAATGAGAGAGGTTTTTGTTCTTCAGCCTGTTCTGATAAAAAACCTCTCTCGGATTTTTAAAATCCATCTTTGTTTGCCCAAAAATCGATCTGAAAGAGGACGTGGTAAAACAGGCAAAAATGGCAAGACAAAGGCAAAAGTGGTTTTTTCATGAAACGCAAAATTCCGGACCCCCCCCTCTCGTTAAATTCCAGATGGTGAGGGGGGCTCCGGAATTTTTATGGGCCGTGGATTTATTTTTATGAGATGCATGATGAAATGGAAGAGCATGGAGTTTAATGGTGATTCCGGACCCCCCCCTCTCATTAAAGTCTGGAAGGTGAGGGGGGGTCCAGAAAGTTTATGGACCGTGGATTAAATGGTATGGGATAGTGGATGGGGGTGCTGGTGTTAAATGTGAGCGGGAGTCTATGTAAGTGGAGTGTGACGTAGGGGTGAGGTATGAGGGGGGTGAGTGGAGTGTGACGTATGGTAGGAGGGTGCGTGAAGGTAAAGGTGAGTGGAGGGTGACGTGAGGGGTGGTAGGTGTGAGGTATGAGGGGTGGGGGGTAGACTTAGGATAGGATGCTTTTTAGTTTTTTAATTTTTTAGTTTTTTAAATATTATATGTGCATGGATGGGTGAGATTGGTGAAGGGGTGTCAATGGGGCCACAGGACAAGGGAGTGAGGGCGTATCATGTACAAAGGATGCAGTAGGGTGATGGGGGATTGAGCGACAAGAATGGAGGGAGGAAATGGAATCAACTGAGCCAGGACTTCGTCATCACAAGAGAAACACCAAATCAACAGTCGAAGAATCGAGTTGCCTATAATTATAGGACCCCAACATAGGCTCCACCTGGGGATGGCAGTTTCTTTCAGGAGGTGTCAAGAACCATAAACCTGTGAGTCATGCAGACCGGTGCTTTATCCATTGGGCTGATCCCAAAATCTTATTCTGCCACCTGTACTTGTTTTGATCTTGCAACTGAAACCAAATGAAAATAAACACAGCTGAAAAAGAGATGCTCAGAATGCTGAGCTTATTCATTTTTTCCTACCTACCCTACTGCAATCATTGCTCAACTAGGTAATGAAAAAATGCCAATGGAGCCAATCCAGTAGCTTCTGAGACCAGTTGACTGCTTGACTGCTTGTTAGCACAGCGAAAAGTGCAGCTTGACCTTTTGCCCATCGACTCAAAACTGCAAAGTGAAAAAGCCACTGCCCAAAACATGATTGATCTTTATCGTAGAGACCTCGACAATCTTGAAAAACAAAAGTAATGTCAGAGAAAGATTGAGGCTCCACAGTGAGAAAATTTTCCATATAGGTAGCTATAGGATCAAGGTAGAAATGACGTGTTCCTTGATTCTTGGATGACAACTCAGGCACTGTATCTACGTTATTTTCATCCTTATGCATTTCCTGACATGGCTGCAACTTTCCTGATGGGTTTTGAAATGATGCTTCCGCTGAACACACCCCTGTAACTGACTGTCTAATCATATCCCTATCATAACAAATTTTTATCTCATGACTGGTGAATGACGAATGATTTTGACCACATAGGCGATCCAACTGATCAGCTATTGGATCCTGAAAAGACTGACAAGACTGCTACATTGACTCAAATGAAATTTCCTGACCTTTTATGTATTTATCCTTCAACACTTGTCCAAGAGTCTCCTTCAAAACTTGAAATGAATTAAAGCACAATGGTACAGAGTTATTTTGGATTAACTCAGAATTTGCCTCAGGCTTTAATCTTTCATCTGAAATTTGAAAATCGAAGTAGGGCAAGTGCTGCGATTCTGGGTTTAGGACAGCCTCCATATCCTTAAACGTATCTTCAACTGATTGATCAAGGAAATTTCTGTCTTCACTATTTACAACTGGAATAGAGTTTCTTTTCAAAAATTGAAAAGATGAGAAACATAAGGGCACATATTTTTCCCTTTCTCTGAAATTTTTTGTCTCTTCCTCATTGCTGTCATGATTGTTGTGCACGGGCTGATTGTCACATCTGAACTGCAAATGATCTCCTACCTGCCAATGATATGCTGTTGATTGCTCTGAACAAATAACCTCTATTTCAGCTTCATGATCATCCTCATATTGGTTACACTTGGGTAAATCATCCATGGAAATGCCATTGAACATGCATATCATGTCAGCTGGTTGTTCCTCTACAAGTCGAGATGGAGCTTCATCTTTGACTGTGTTGTGAATTGAATACATGAACGAATCATTATTCAATCCATGGTACCCAGGATGAGCAGAAAAATGTTTGGGAACTATGACCATCTCTTTCTCTGAAATCAATGGAACATGATGTCTTTGGATAGCAAGCTCTTCTTTCCTATTGATCCTCTGCATCATCTCTTCCATGGAACTGGCTAAAATCTCCAGTTTAGCTTCTAATGAATTCAGCTGTTCCATTTCTTTGTCCTTTAACTTTGACCTCTTGATCAGCAAGTTGGTCTCCACGTCAATTGCAATGTTCTTCATTTCTTCAAGGCTTGCAGTGTTCCTTTCTCTTAATTGGAATGCCATTTCAGGATCAAAAGCTTCTGGGAAATGCAATTTAGCCAAACCAGGAGGTGGCCTTACATCCACAGGTATGGAATGATACACATCATTGAATCTGGTTGAGAATTGTTGTACTGTCTCCCCTGGCTTTCTTTTCAAGTGGTCATACTCTTCTAGGATGAGGAAAACATTTCCCATGATCACTCACTTGTCTAAGAACACTTGCATGAACTGATGAAAATTTCTGATGCTTGCAGCTGGCTGATTTCTAAACCAATTTTTAACTTTACCTTGCAAAGACAGGGCAAACATCCTGATACAGACATCATCATCTTCAACCTCATAAAGGTCAAGGAAATCTTCAAGGTTTTGAATATGCTTTTCAGCAGTGATCTTCTCATTTTCTCCATCAAACCTAGGCAGATTATTGATGTAATTGATAGGGAGGTCATGGAGAATGGCAGGCAAATCTAGAGGCTAGTATCGGTCTGGGACTTTTGCAAGCACAGGAGATGAAGCAAGGGGCTTACAACCATCCAAAGGTTTTGCAAGAGTAGGAGATAAAGCAGGAGGCTTATGTCTCACTAGGATTTCTACGGATGCATCTGGGATGTGCACAGGTGTATGAGCATGTACATAATCTACAATTGGGGATATGATCTCTTGAGACTCATCAATTGACTGATGGTCAAAGTAATTTTCAACAATATACTTTTGATCAGGCTTAGAAAAAGACAAGACATGATTGCAGATAAAACCAAAGATGTCTTGAATGCAATTTGAGCTTGAGTACCTGGTCTTTCTAGGCTGCTTGGCCATGCTTCAGGTTCTTCCTCCAGTGGAGTCTTCAGGTTGGCACTATCTGGAGATGATTGGAGTTGTCAGGTGAATGATTTCAGCATTCTTGTGTCTGGTCACTGTCCATAATCAGTGATCAGATCTGAATCTTTGAAGTGTACTGCTGGGGAGAGTTCCCCAGCGGAGTCACCATTATGTTAGCACTCTGTAATTTTCCCAAGGCTGTAAGACAGTCATAGAGGCAACATCAAAACCGCTTCGAGTCTTGGATCTAGCCCTCCAAGACTCAAAAAGGGATCTCTCTGTCTAATATAGCTTTGTTTTAATAGGTATTAGGCTAGTTATGAAGAACATGGGTTGGGGTTTTTGAAAATATTTAGATGAGGATGTGGTTGACGAGTTTCTCAGATCACCATTGGGCTATGGGGTCAGTTTATAAGACAATGATCAAATCAAATCTAGAGGTAAATGTCTCCACAGGGCAAGATAGTAACAACTGTTGGATCGAATCAAGTTTAAAGGGTGTCGATTTGAGCAAGAAAAGGGGGAGGAAAAACTGAGCAAATGAGTAGTTAAGAATTCATAGACTGAGTTTTAGAAGAAAACATAAAGATTATTGAAAAATTTAGACAAAGAGTATGCACGCATAAATTCTTCTCCGTTAACTATTTTTCAATAATAAGAAATGAGAATGCTTGAATGATAGCAGAAAGATAATTGAAAACAGACAAGGGACACACCACCAACACTTCTACACGAGAATCCTGTAAATCATTTCCTCCATCACTGATTTGTCATTCCAAAATTACAGAGAAAACTTCCTGAAGTAACAAGGCCCACAGTCCAGCCAAAAAGGGCCAAAATATTTCCACAGGTCGAACCCTTTTACATTAAAATCCACTGAATAAATAGGATAGATCATCCCAATAAGTTTCGGAAGTCGGTTTAACCGCCTCGGCCAAAAATAGCCACCACTCCCACAAAATTTGGAGCTTTCTGCCATGAAAGACGGACCGGTTTTCTGCGAAAAATGGGTCCGAACAGACGTGTTTTTCTCTTGAATGATGACACCTGGGAGAAAACTGAAGTAGGTTATTGTAGATGTGCATGTTATGGACAAAAACCTCCTTCGGTTTCTCCAAATTCGTCCCCAGCTGGTCGTAACAGCTCCTGCAAGATTGAGACTGTAACGGAAAATTGAGAATTTGGAAAAATAGGCCTCGAAGATGTCTTCGATTCTCCCTGCTCGTAACTCCGTTGAAAAAAATGAGAGAGGTTTTTGTTCTTCAGCTCGTGCTAAGAAAACACCTCTCTTGGATTTTTAAAATCCATCTTCGTTTGCCCAAAAATAGATCTGAAAGAGGACGTGGTAAAACAGACAAAAATGGCAAGACAAAGGTAAAAGTGGTTTTTTCATGAAACGCAAAATTCCAGACCCCCCCCTCTCGTTAAATTCCGTATGGTGAGGGGGGGTATAGAATTTTTAAGGGCCGTGGATTTATTTTGATGAGATGCATGATGAAATGGAAGAGCATGGAGTTTAATGGGGATTCCGGACCCCCCCCTCTCATTAAAGTCTGGAACGTGAGGGGGGGTCCGGAAAGTTTATGGACCATGGATTAAATGGTATGGGATAGTGGATGGCGGCGCTGGTGTTAAATGTGAGCGGGAGTCTATGTAAGTGGAGTGTGACGTAGGGGTGAGGTATGAGGGGGGTTAGTGGAGTGTGACGTATGGTAGGAGGGTGCGTGGAGGTAAAGGTGAGTGGAGGGTGACGTGAGGGATGGTAGGTGTGAGGTATGAGGGGTGGGGGGTAGACTTAGGATAGGATGCTTTTTAGTTTTTTAATTTTTTTGTTTTTTAAATATTATATGTTATGTTGTATTGTTCACGTTTTTGTGTTTT
>CBVK0101537294.1:0-10421 GCA_900067695.1 Picea abies | reverse complement strand
AGGTCGCAGATCTAACGGTAGAAATTATGTTAGGATTTTTTTCCCTAGAAGGCAACCCTCTGTTATGAGGGAAATGTATTGCGGCTATGCATTATGGCGAATATTGTATTCTAAGATAGGAGACTGTGAGAGAACGAAGAGGAAGTTACAACGGGTTTTGTTGTAGGTTGTATCCCTTCATTTGTTGGATAATAATAAAGGAAGGACCTGGCAATTTCTCTGGTGGGCGTAGCCCATACTGGGTGAAACACGTAAATCTGTGTCTCTATTGTATTGTGTATCTTCTGTGTTTTGTTTCCGCATTTGTTTTATTTTTATTGCTCCACGGTCCTGTTTTTCTAACATTTGGTTCTATTCAATAATTATTTTGATCCACCTGTGATGAACAAGGCTTCAATTGTTTTTATTCAACAACCCTTCAAGTGATATTGTTCAATGATCCAACTCCAATTGTAGTTCCTTGGATCTGTTTGGTTCTATTCAACAATTATTTTGAGCCACCTATGATGATTTTCCTTCTAGTTATCTCTTTTCAGATTTGGGGCCCCTTAAGTGATCAACAATGATTCAATTTTTGTGATTTGACACCCCTTCAAGTGATATTGTTCCTTCTTATGGATTCATATCATATTTCATAGTATCCACATTTATGTACCTGGGTTGGGTCCTCGACCCTAGTTTTATGATGTATTATAATGTGGCATTTTGATGTACTTTGATTTGGGCCCATGATGCCATGATCCCATATTGTATTGAGATAGTTTCATGAGAATGGATATGCCCACCTCATTGACATTGAGATTATGTACACACGTTACTCCATTAGTTAATTTCTTGCAAGTGGGTCTCCAAAGTCCTTTAAAGGTTGTCCTGTATCTTTGACTACTCTACTCCTTGCATGGTGTAATGTGCCTAGATCCCATGTTGAGCCACATTTCTAAACCAAATTGAACTAACATTCTCTAATAATTTTTTAATATGAATGCATATGTAAAACATGACAAAAATGAATCATGTAACTATCATTCATCTCTAGAATTATAAATACATACTATTTCTCACACATAGCAGCATTCAAACACACAAAACATAGAATAGATATAACATTAACACAGTAAATAAGAATATCAACTAGAACACTTATCATATGAATTATTTACATGACTATAGATGAAAAATGTTCCACCCAACCATAGACTCTATTGCTCTAGTTCTCTCAGCAACATGTTACCCCCAAGCTAGGGATATGAATCCACAAGAAGGATGACTCCTATGGCTGGCTAATGTGCACTCAAATAGTCCAATACCTAGTAAATTCATTGTGACATGACCCATACAACAATTCCAATCACCTATCTCTCTTCCCCATCAGTCTGGACAACCCAAGGAATAATATTTCCTTCTCTACACCGTAGTCCCTTAGAAAATCATCATCCCTTCTAGGACTCCAACACAGACTGAATAGGAATCTCTTAGCTGGGGGCTCCAAGAAATCCAACGGTAAATGGAGTCCTCACATGTTCTTTTGGGTATTTTATCAACAAAAATTCACTTACAAGCATGAAAACCTAATTCTCCATGTAATTCCAGCTACATTAAGCTATTTTCCAACAAAGTATGTTTATTGCCTCATTTTCAACACTAAACTTTGTTTTTCCTCTCTTCTTGTTGTCCCCAAAAATCAACTTTCCCTTCTACTCAGATTTCCTTTTCATTTTATTCCATGCATGCTTGAATATTACAATTCCCCAAAATGATTGTACTCAACCCATGTTGTCTCTCATCCAACCTCTTACATTTATTAAATGATAAAATTTCCATCATCGATGTACTTAGCCCATTCTCTCTTAACTAGGTGTGATGACTCTCTCAACCAACCTCTTACATGTATTCAATGATTGGCTTTAATAAGTCAGAAGGATAATTAGACAATAAAAATAATGATTTATGGATGTGGTATAAGACTTTGGGTACATGGAATTCTCTCAAACCCCCCTTTAGCCCCCTCTCTCATGGAATCATAGCCCCCCATGACTCTACTCTTGTCTGTTTGCAACTGAAAGTGTATTTTCTTTTTATTATTTTCAATGTACAATGTTTACATATTACATCACTTAGCCCTTGGACATTCATCATATATACAATTATACATTTCTAATTCTGGGATCAAAACTGGGGCAATACACATGGTTCTTTTTCCAAGGTTAGGGTGAAAGAAAATCATGATGTATTTTAGCCATATGATTTTCTACTGACCTCATACATCAGGTGGAAATTGTTATTATAGCCCAATTTTGCTCACCTATTTTGTCATGAGCACTTTAAGCTAGAAACCTCACTACGACAACCTTATCCCTCATTTCCATTATCATGTGACCTTAGTCTTGTCATAATCAGTCGAGTAAAATCTCAAATTTGACCAAAACATCATAGAGCAATATTAAGCCTATTTTCCACATGCACAACATGCACTAAATATCTAAGAATATGTACTATTAACCCCAAGTAAGAAAATCTATGTTGTTACAGATCATTAATGCATATGCACCTCCCAAAAATGTCATAGTGGGAAAGTATGGACCTATTCTAGTCGTTATTACTAATTATAGGGTTTGATCTAGTCTTTCATTCGTTATCCTTATCCCATTAATCCATTAATGCAATGGGGAAGTTCACATTAAATCTATATCTAATGATGGTCCACCATTTCACCTATAAATAAATCCGTCGATGTCACTCATTTCATACACAACCCAAAGTAAGGTTATGTTTTCAAAATTCCACTAGAGAGAGTTTGCACACTAGCCATGTTTTCTCTACCATTTGGGATTTCACTTCTACCACCAATCTTGGAGTTGAGAGACATAAGGAGGAAAATCACCCTTCCCTCGAGGTGGATTTGGAGCCCATTTCGCTACAACAAGCCATTATTAAGTTGTTGTTTGTAAGTCCACTTTCCATTGGCATAATCGAGTATTCTTTATTCTTTAATTCATCTTGTGTTTTAGACCTTAGATCCTTGTATTTCTTGAATAGTGTAAATTTATGGAATAAATTTCTTGAGTGTTGGTATTTTCTTCTCTTTTCTTTTGTTTATTACTTATATAGCACAACTTCAAAGTAGGGTTTTTTGGTACACCTTAATAAAACAAAACCCATTACAGCTAGCAACCCTAATGACTGAAAGTCTACTAGAAGTTTTATTTCAGCCTTAGTTCTAGACTTGTCACTTGGCCTTGAAAGTAAAAAAATTCTATTTTGCTTTAGTAGAAGTAGAGTATTGAGAAATGGTTCACATAACTTAAGAAGTTCCTTGGTTTAGACAAACCATTTTTTTGAACTTATGGTTATACTAAGACTAGGGGGGGGGGGGAATTGATATAAGATACTTTTTACTTTATTTAACCATTCATCAATCATTGATTAGTTAAGGAACAATAATCACATATAAACTCAAATCACAATGCACAGAGTTTAACATGAAAATCCAATCGGGAGAAAACCATACAAATTATCTTTATGAATTCATGTAGGCACCAACCTACTAGAGACACCATTCTTCTTAACTGAGCACCAACTCAATAAGATGTAGGCAACAATATACTGGAGACACCAATCTCCTCAACTGAGCACCAACCCATCAACACCTGAAGGTACTGACCTACTGTTACAATATTTGCAGGCACAAACCTATTGGAGGCACCAATCCCCTCACCTGAGAACCAACTCAACAAGATATGTGTAGACACCAATCCAATATCTTCATACACAAAGTACTTCTAACTTCACTTGCATGCTTCATTCCATAGACAATCCTTCAAACCCTAGTGACATGTAGCCTTCATTCCCTAGCTAGCCTCATAGCATCATTCCAGAATATAATCACTGTTAGAAACATCACAACCTCATAATAGCACACATGATAGCATCACAGTGATGAAAACATCACAACATCATAACAATGAATACATAAGCATCACAGTGATGACAACATCACAACCTCATAATAGTGCACACAAAAGCATCACGGTGACAATAACATCAAAACATCATAATAGCACATAGGACAAAATCACAATGACAAAAACATCACAACCTCGAAATAACACACCTTGAGAATAAGAAAGACCCCAATACAACCCCTTAGACTTTTGTTTCACACCTTTAGATCCCAAAAAGACACCCCAATACCTTTAGCACACCTCAGATCACTTTTGTGCACCTCAGACTTGATCTATTTCTTGGATGCACTACAAATGCACACATCTATCCAATATTTATAGTAATTCTATCCCCACTTTTAGGATCGACTTGTAAATATTGGTTGAGACAGCCTCAATTTTCTAGCTGGGTTGCTAGACGAAAAAATTCATATCTCCTCATTCTTAGGGAGTCAAAGGGAATTCCATACAATGTTGGAAAGGTCCTAGAATAAGATTTCTAACCATATAATATGTGATCCCATTTGAGATAGGTATGTAGGGTAAAACTTCCTTCAAAGGTAGGGTATCCAAACTGACCATCAAAAATACAAAAGTAATACTTTCAACAATCTCCATCTTGTAAGCTTCATCTTGGAAATTTGTAGGATTGTAATATTTATCTTGGATATTTGTAGTCTCCCCCTGTCTTTGACATCAATAAAAATAATATTTCCAACAATATCCCCCTTTGTCATTGATGGAAACCCTTAGTCTATTCTGATACTCCTCCTGTCTACAACTTTCCTTGTGTTTGCAATTCTTCCTTTATTTAAAACTTCTCCCCCTTTGAAATCAATGAAAAAGGGATTCTCCCCATGAGCTTGTGCTTCCCTTTACTGATAATATGAGATAAATATCACTCCCATACAACATTTTTCTCCTTTGGATTTATCGAGTATGTACACATGCCTTGAGGTTATGTTTGCATTTTCCACTAATATTCATGAAGCTACTTTCCTTATCTCACACCCTTTAGAATTAAATGTGAGGTTGTAACCTTGATCACACATTTGGATAACACTTAGACTATTATTCTTTAACCCTTCAACATACAATACATTATGTGTCTTAGTCTTTCCATTATCAAGACTAACAATACCTTTTCCAACTATCTTTGCAGAAGCCTTATCTCCAAAAGTAACACTGCCTCCTTTTTCTTCCTTCAAGGTGAGAAACTTGGTCTGGTCCCTTGTCATGTGTTTTGAACATCCATTATCAATTTTCCATTGGTTCCCTTCATTTTGAGCATAAAGTGCAAGTCCAAATTCTTCCTTCTTTAGTTCTTCTTGTTTCCTTTTCCACACCCTAGTGTATTCTTCTCTATGCTTGGTAAGAACATATTATTCCCTGTTTTGTTTAGGAGACTTTATAATGTTACTTCTACAGTAACGTGCTATTTTCCCGTAGTTATTACACTTATAACATTCAGTATTAGGTAGAGGATAAAATGAATTGTAGTTTATGTTAGCAAACCCAAGAGAACTTTTGGTTTTGTTGATCACATAATCATCCTTTGAAGTTTTGTAAGAACCTCTATTTCTATCTCTCACATGATCACTTCTTGCATAAGCTCTAAAATCTATTGCTTTATGACCAAAATTATTGCAAGAAAAACAATAGTCAAGAAAGAGATTTTGGTACCAATTTGTGAAAGGTATTCATGGTGGAACAACTCTTCTGAACTCATTCTTTTTTTTCTTGTGAGAAGAATCAGGTTTCTACTGGTCATCATTTCCTTTCTTTCTATTTCTTTCATTGTTGGTGGAGCCTTTGATAATATTAGCATAGCTTTCAGGATTTTCTTCATTATATTTTTATGGTTGCTTTGTGACTTTAATTCTTACATCTCCCTCGGTGGTATTTTTTTTATTGTTGTAGCCGAGACTTGTCTTGATGAATGGTGACCTTTGGAAAATGAGAATATTATCTAATATTTAAGTACTCTTTCCAAAGTTTAGTCTTCTATTCAACCGATCAATTGTTTTCTCTAGTTCCTTTCTCAAGGAAACTATTTCAGCTTCTAGCTTCTCACAATGTTCTTCCTTTTCTTTTAGTTGGATTCTCACCACTTCTTATATCCTCTTTTCCTCTTCTATTTGAGTCTCCAAGATAATAATTGTCTTCTCTATTACTTCAATATCATGATCCTTCTTTTCATGTTTCTTCAATTGCTCCTTCTACTTTATATTCTCTTCCCCGGGTCCGTCTATTTATTCTAAGTCACTAATGAGTTATGCTTCAAGATTCACTTCCCCATCAATGCATTCTTCTTCTTAATATGGATTTTCTTTCCGATTATATTCATTTTCTTCATTGACGGGTTTTGTTTCCATGGTTATGGAGAGAGGTTCTTATTTATCATCACTATCTTTCCTTTCTTTGATTTTTCCACATTCTCCTTTTAACTTTCTCACAACTTGTGATTCTTCTGTCTCTGGCTCACAGCATGAAAAATCATTGGATCCCTCTTCACTAGATCTCTCTTCATAAATGTTTTGTAGCTTGTCCTAAATCTGTTTAGTTGTTGTACACTTCATTACCTTGACAATATCAAAATCTGGTAGGCCACTGAAGATGACCTCTATTGCTTTTCCATTGTTTTCACTTGACTCCTTCCTAGCTTCATCTATATAACTTGTTGTGACTGATTCCCAAATACCAAACCCAAGGGCCTACAAACATACCTTCATTCTTATACTCCATATTGCATAGTTTGTTCCATTGAAAAAAGGAGTTTTGTTTGTAGGGAGACCTTCCTTACAATCCATATGTTCTCGGGATCTGCCTTCCAATGGTTAATTGTTTCTGAAGGAACCCACTCTGATACCAATTTTTGAACATATGCTTATACTAAGAGGAGGGGGGGGTGAATCAATATAAGATAATTTTTACTTTATTTAACCATTCATAAATAATTCACTAGCTGAGAAACAATAATCACATATAAACACAAATCACAATGTACAAAGTTTAACATGGAAACCCAATCGGGAGAAAACCATAAAACTTATCTTTATGGTAGGCACCAACCTATTATTACAAAGATTGTAGGCATCAACCTACTAGAGACACCAATCTCCTTAACTGAGCACCAACTCAACAAGATGTAGGCACCAACTTACTGGAGACACCAATCTCCTCAACTGAGCATGAACCCAATAGCACCTATAGGCACCAACCTAATGTTAAAATATTTATAGGCACCAACCTACTAGAGACACCAATCCCCTCATCTAAACACCAACTCAAAAAGATATGTGTAGAAACCAATCCAATATCTTCATACACACAATACTTCCGACTTCACCTACATGCTTCATTCCATAGAAAATCCTTCAAACCCTAGTCACATGTAGCCTTCATGCCCTAGACAACCTCATATTATCATTCTAGAATATAATCCCCGACGACAACATCACAACCTCACAATAACGCACACAACAACATCACAATGAAGACAAAATCACAACATTATAATAACACATACGACAACATCACAACCTTAGAATAGTGCACACGACAACATCACAACATTAGAATAGCGCATACAACAACATCACAGTGAAAAAAACATCACAATCTCGGAAATTTTCACCTTGAGAACAAGAAAGACCCAAATAAATCCCTTAGACTTCTCATGCACACCTTTAGATTAAAAAAGACACCAAGCACCTTTAGTGCACCTCAGATCGCTTTTACGCACCTCAGAATTGATCTCTTGCTTGGTTTCACTACAAATGCACACATCTATCTTGTATTTATAGTGATTCTTTCCTCACTTTCAGGGATGACCTGTAAAGATTGGTTGAGTTGACCTCAATTTTCTAGCTGGGCTGCCGGGCGAAAAAATTCATATCTCCTCATTCCTGGGGAGTTAGAGGGAATGCCATATACCATTGGAAAGTTCCCAGAATAAGCTTTCCAACCATATAATCTGTGCTCCCATTTGCGCTAGGTATGTAGGGTAAAATTTCCTTCAAAGATAATGTATCCAAACCGACCATCAAAAATCCAAAAGTAATACTTGCAACAATTTCCATATTGTAATCTTTGCCTTAAACATCTGCAGGCTTGTAATATTTATCTTGGACATCTGTAGTCTCCCCCTGTCTTTGACATCAATGAAAACAATATTTCCAACACATTTTAGGGTTTGTAATCAAGTAACAACATCGAACCACTCTCTGGTGCAATATTCAAAGTGTTATTTAGCTCACCAAGGAGCCAATTCAAGATCAATGCAAAAAATACATTGAGGTACACATGCACTTCATTCAAAATTTTCTTCAAGGAACACACCATTGAAGTGCACCACTACCATAAAAATGATCAAGCTACTGACATTTTCACAAAGGCCATCATAATAAGCGAGATTCTTAAAACTTCACTTTAGTCTATGTTAGGATTTTAGGAAGTTGTCATTTTAAAGGGGGGATAGGCTCTAATGTCTCCTTTCGTCTCCTTTTCTGACTTTGTAAATATGCAAATTGCATCAAAAGTTTCTTTTAAGGTGGGATGTTAGGATATTTCAAAAGTAAGAGCCAGGTTAAGTCCAACTTGGTCTAAAGTGTGTTTTCTTAGTGTACTTTTGTACTTTATTAATTCGATGTTCACAATCATGTCTTACATATGAGTGATCTAACAATTAGAACATCTCCTCGATATTAATGATCTTTGATATGTGGATCAACACTTGATTGATCCATGGCCTATATTTAAATATCATGGAGGGTCATTTGTTGATGATCAAACTGACATATGCTCTTGTAAATTAGTTTTTGCATTAATCAATTTCCTAAGTGCCATGGAATATTTTCCTCTTTGAGGTTTTTAGCCACATAAATCTTAGTACCTTGATCTTTGGTCCATGTGTGAGAGTTTTCCTTAAGATGTTTGAATTGTGTGGTTATACCCCATTTTTAAAATAGATTTAGTAAGCAGGTGTGTACATACGCAAGCTTGAAGCTCATTATAGTGATTTTGACAAGATCTCCATAGGAGAGGTTAGAATGGTCCCTAACAATTGGGAGTCCATAATTTACTTTTTGTGGAAAAAAGAAAATATGGTATTTCATCATGCCAAACTTCGATCCCACATCAACTTCATTAGAAAATGATTATCAATGTGAAGAAATAGATAAGAATGCTAATATTGAGAGCAAGATATGGCACTAGCATTTCAATAATATGGCAAAGGCTAAAATAATACAAAACATAAGTTGGTGATTCAGTTTTCATAAGGGTCCAATCTAGATCACCCAAAAAATAATTATTTTTATTATTTTGAACTAATAATAAGATCAACTACTCTTTATGAGATCCTTTAATTTTAGAAGTAGAGCTATTGTTAGAATATGTGGATAAGCAATCAATTGTTTTTTTTCTAGATAAGTGCTTGTTTGTAGGGAAGAATAAGGGTTTCATTGCATCACTTTCTTTGGACCTAGATATTATATTGAGCGCCTATGTAGATGTAAAGTCACCATTGTGGACTTTGATCTAGCATTCAGTTGAGTGATTTTTTACTTCTTGTTAAGTTCCACTAATGCTACACAAAATTTTCCTAAGAAGTAACACCAAACTTTGATTTCCAGCTAATCCAATCATCTTGAGGAGCTTATCTTTATATATCCCCACTTGCCATTGTTGCTACATGTCATTTTGATCAACCATTGAGACAGATCTATTAATTATTCATGGATTAGATTAAAAAAAACAAAAATATATATCTTATAACTTCTAGATAAATTAGTTGAATTTGGAGTAACTTAATAAATAGGCAAATTCAACTTGTTTCTTTTTTCAAAATTCTTCCCCAAATTTAGTAGGAATTTTGTTGAAAGTTATAATTCCACCTAATTAATGGGAACTTTGATCATGAAATTTTGCCCTTAAAATTTTCAACACATTTTTAGAAAATCCTAATTATTAAAATTTCAAAAAATAAATATATAAAATAAAAATTTTAATTAACCAAAATAAAATAGGCTCATCACCAAAATTAACACACTTATCACATCCTTAAACAAAATAAAGATAAAATTCCCATTCCACAATTTTGAAGTAAACTAGTTGAATTTTCATAAAGAATTGTATTCATGAATTTTTATTCTTAGATTGCTTTAATACCCTTGAGTCAATAAGGAGGTGGGTAGTTTCATTGAAGGTTAGACATTTGAAACCAAATATGGAGCGCCTCCACAACCTAGGTTAATAGAAATTTTCATCTAATTCATTATCCCAATATCTCTAATCCATGACATGAGTGTAGAAAGTGAATGATGATAAACTCATATGGTAAAAAGAAAGCACCTTAATACAAGTATCATGTTTGAATTTATTTTATTATTATTATTATTATTATATATTTTACATATAAGTATTATTAAATTGGATAATTTTGTTTTATAAGAATTTTGTAAAATATTATAATTTTAT
>CBVK0101537291.1:0-15838 GCA_900067695.1 Picea abies | reverse complement strand
GAATGGATGGTAATGCCTTTTGGACTTTGCAATGCACCTGCTACTTTCATAAGAGTTATGAACGATGTCTTAAGGCCTTTTCTGGATGATTGTGTTATTGTCTACTTAGATGATATTTTGATCTTTAGCAAATCTTGTGAAGAGCATATTACACATGTGAAACAAGTTTTTGATGTTTTGAGGAAAGAACAGTTGTTTTTGAAGTTGTCCAAATGTGAATTTGGCAAAACTTCACTTATTTACTTAGGCCATATTGTTGGTGGAGGTGAATTAAAAATTGATCCCTCCAAGGTTAAAGTTATTTTGGAATGGTCCAGACCCAGTAATGTGACCAAGGTAAGAAGTTTTTTGGGAGATGCCCAATATTGAAGGAAGTTTATGGCTAACTTTTCATCCATTGCAACTCCATTACATGTTGTGACAAGTGTCAAGCAAGTTTTACAATGGGGAGGCAAGCAACAGCAGGCTTTTGATACTTTGAAAGAAAAGATCAGTTCAGCGCCAGTTCTTGCACTTCCAAATTTAAGACAACCTTTTGAAATCCAGACAGATGCAAGTAATTATGCAATGGGAGCAGTTTTGCTATAGTATGGTAAGCCAATTTGTTTTCATTCTGAGACGTTTAATGGTGCCGTGATTAATTATCCTACTTATGATAAGGAATTGTATGCATTGGTTCAAAGTGTTAAAAAATGGAAGCATTATTTGTTGGGAAAAGAAACCATTATTCACACTGATCATCAACCTTTGCAATACTTACAATCATAGACAAAGCTACAACAAGTTAGGCACTTCAGATGGATGGGTTTTCTTCAATAGTTTCATTTGTTTATCAGGTATAAGAAGGGCATTTCTAACAAAGTCGTTGATATGCTTTCAAGGCCTATTATTAGTGCTTCAGTTATTCTTAAGCAGAGTCCTATAATGCATGAAAGTTATGTGGAGCAATATGCTTTAGATACTGACTTTAAAGAAGTGTATGAAACTTTGTGCCACTCTAACCATGTTGAAGAATTGGATTATCATGTGCATAATAATCTCTTGTATCATCTTGGCAAGTTGTGTATTCCACGGGGAGAAAGAATCAACATTATAAGAGAAGCACATTCTTCTCTTATTGCTGGTCATTTTGGTGTAGGCAAGACAGTGGCTAATTTGCAAAGATATTTCTACTGGCCTAAAATGAATGAAAGTGTTTTGCGATATGTTTGAGGATGTTCATTGTGTGCTACAAGTAAACCTAGCAATTGAAAGTTGGGTTTGTACATGCCACTTCCAGTTCCTTCTCGACCTTGGGAAAGTATTTCCATGGATTTTGTAGGTGGTTTACCTATGTCAAGACATGGTCATGATTATCTTTATGTTGTGGTTGATCGATTTAGCAAAATGTGTATTTTGATGCCTTGTACTAAGCAGGTAACAGCAGAACAAACGGCACAATTGTTCTTTCAAAATGTTTGGGTGCATTTTGGATTGCCTAAGTCCATTATTTCTGATCGGGATTCTCGATTTGTTGGAAGTTTTTGGTCGATTTTATGGGCACTCATGGACACCAAACTTAAAAAGAGCACAGATTTTCATCGAAAAATAGATGGTCAGACAGAGGTGGTAAATTGCACAGTGGTGCATCTTCTTCGTTCTTATTGTAGCAAGCATCCTAAACTTTGGGATGAACATTTACACTACATTCAACATGCGTACAATCGAGCTAAGCACTCTTTGACGCAAATGTCGCCATTTGAAGCATGTTTTGGCTATTTGCCCAAGTTTCCTTTAGATTTTATCTTTGGGAAAGATATTGTTGTCGATGGTCAATATGACATTGATAGGGCAGAGAAGTTCATTGAACAAATTCATTTGATACATCAAGTGGTGCAAGAGCAGTTGGAAAGGAGTCAGGCCAAGTACAAGATGAGACATGACAAGCATCGTGTTGATCACAGTTTCCAAGTTGGAGATGAAGTTTGTCTTTACATCAGCAAAGAGAGGCTTAAAGGAGAAGGTAAAAAGTTGAAACCGATTCGATATGGTCCTTTCAAGATTATCGACAAGATTGGTAACAATGATTTTCATTTAGATTTGCCTCCTTATATGCAGATGTATGCAGTTGTTAATGTTGAGAATTTGAAGTTGTATGAGCCTCCATTGATTGATGATCAATGAGAGAATGTTCAGATTCCTTCCATAGATGATTTTTCTCCAGAGTATCTAACAGAACTGCAGGAAGACGCCATCCTTGAGAGGAGAATGCGAACTTCAAAACGAGGAAATGTGGAGTATCTTCGAGTTGGTCTTAAAGGGATGAATCCAAGCATGGCCAAGTGGATTGAGGTTGGAAGGGTGAGGGAACTTTACCCTCATCTTCACATAGACTGAAAATAGTCTTTTGGAGGTCCAAAAGCTTCCCAATGGGGAGGTGTGATCAGGGGATCAAATTTTGCTCAAAAATTCAAAGTGCTCGGAATCGCTTCAAACCAGATAAGAGCGTAGGCCTCTTCATTTTGAACCCAACGCAACTCGTTTCGTCTCAAACGAACGTCAGGAATGAGAGATATTGCAATCTATTCATAAGGACAAACGGGCGAAAAATGATGCTGACTGTACAGTCCGTACAGGTTGACGTGGCAGAGCCGTACGATCGTACGTGTGGTGATGTGGCAGTTTATTATTAGATGACAGGTGGTCAAATGGGAAGTTGACACGTGGAACTATTCAAGCGAGTGATTGGGTGCCACGTGGCCCAATCATGGGCTGCCACGTGGCACCCCGGTGGTGGTTTTCATTATTGTTTGTTAAAATATATGGAGTCCGTGGGGTTCGACCTCCGGACCTCCCCACCGCATAACACTTCCACAAACTCTAATAACCAATGGGCTATCGCTTATTCCTTGACATATATGTGTTTCAGATTTAATATAAAGTCAATTGATTGTATGGTTTTGGGCCGCAACCGGGACGGGGCCTAGCCCAGCCCTTGGTCGCGCGCTTTCATATATGTGACCACGGTTATGTATTATGGTTTGGCGCGCGCATTTTATATATATGGTTTCAACGGTTATAACTCCTACCAAGTGTTATGTTATCATTTGATATGGGATGGAGCCCCATTTGTTTAAGCGCGCAGTCCTATGACCCATACGTCCAGGTGCTAGGCAGTTAGGGGCTAGCGCACCCTTAACCGTCCTACGGTTTGCACCGTTGGTGCGGTTGCACCCGGTGCTGGGTTTTTACGCTATTTATTACGTGTGTCCCAGGTTCAAAAGAAGGTTGTGTTTTGTAGATGCAGAGACAGCAAGCTTGAAGGGGGAGACTTCCAGGAGGCCTAACTTCTTCGTTTTTCGACCGATTGAGGTGTTGAAAGAGCCCAGACAGGGGGTTTTGGATGCTCTGAAGCCATTGGAGCAGTCAGTTTGTCAGTTTGAGCATTGTAATACATGTTTTGGAGCACTTTGAGAAATCAATAATAATGATCCATTGGAAGCTGGACCAGGAGATGTAGCCCAAGAGAGGGGTGAACTCCTTTATCAAATTGTTGTGTTTATGTGCTTATGTTCATTGATTATGCTACTGTCTATGTGTATTTTGCATGAGTAATCCCTTAATCTATGTGTTGCAAACTGATCCATTTGCTTTAAACACATAACATTTACATTGCAAATAATTTCAAGTATTTCAAGTCTTCTTCATTTTTAGATCAAGGGTTGTTGCAGCCTTTACCCATTCTTGAATGGAAATGTGACATGGTAACAATGGATTTTATCACGGGATTGTCCAGAACAAGCAAGCAGCATGATTCAATCATGGTGGTGGTGGACAAGCTTACTAAAGCGGCCCATTTTATTCCACTGAAAACCACCCACAAGGCAGCTGATGTTGCTGATATCTTTTTAAAAGAAGTTGCACGCTTGCATGGAATTCCTAAGACAATTGTGTCTGATAGGGACCCGAAATTCACTTCGAATTTCTGGAAGGAATTGTTCAAAGGATTCGGAACGAATCTGAACTTTAGCACAGCGTATCATCCTGAATTCGATGGACAGACAGAGAGAGTGAACAGAGTAATAGAAGACATGTTGAGAATGTATGTGATGGATAAACCATCAAGGTGGGAAGACTACCTGCATTTGGTAGAATTTTCCTATAATAATGGGTACCATGCATCATTGAAGATAAGCCCATTTGAAGCACTTTATGGAAGAAAGTGAAACACTCCAATGAGCTGGGATAATCCAGCTGACAGAGCAGTAGTTGGGCCTGAGCTGCTCAAAGAGATGGAAGATCAAATGATAAAAATTAAACGGAATCTGAAAGTTGCCCAGGATAGGTAGAAAAGTTATGCTAACAGTAACAAAAACCATAGAGAATTCAAAGTGGGTCTCCATGTTTTCCTGAAAGTGAAAACTAACAGAAGTTCCTTGAGGCTGGGAAGTTGCGTCAAGTTGGCAGCAAGATTTTGTGGGCCATTTGAGATCCTGGAAAGGATTGGGTCAGTTGCATACATGTTTGTGTTACCTGCATCTATGACTGTACATAATGTGTTTCATGTTTCACTGCTTAAGAAATATGTACCTGATGCTAACCATGTTATCGATTGGAATGTGATTCAGGTGGAACCAGAAGGTGTTCTGCAAGTGCATCTTGTATGCATATTGGACAGGAAAAGCAAACAGCTCTGGAATCGAGTCATAGAGCTTGTAAAGGTCCAGTGGACCTAGTACGGTCTTGAGGACGCGACATGGGAGCATGCAGATGTTATGCGGGCAGAGTACCTGCATCTTTCTGAAAATTTTTGAAAAGCTTGCAGATGCTATGTAAAGTTGCATTGAGGACAGTGCAAAAATAAGGGAGGGGGATTGTAGTGTCCCCAAGGCCGAGCCCTGTTGTAAACCATGTTCTAAAAGGAATTGTAATTATATTTTATAGGCTGGTGAGCCAAGTTTTTATAAGATGGAGGCTTATGTGTTTGTTAGGCTAGGGAGCCTGAGTGTTGAAGGCCAGGAGCCTGTTGTTGTATATGTAATCACGTAGAACAATTAATAAAATATAAACACCGCCATGTGCAGACCGACCATGATGAATGAGTGAAGGGGGACTAAGCATCCATAGAGTGGGCAAGGAATTAGGAGCTGGAAGGTGGGAAAAGGGGCTAAGTGTTGAGCCTAGGGGCTAAGCCTAGGGGCCTTAAGCCTGGGAATAATATTTTAATATTATCCCAAAGGACATGTGCATTTTATGTTTTATCCTAAGTTTCTGGCAAGGGGAGAACATACAAGGGAGATACATGCTGGTGGAACGCATGCAGTTTCATGGGTGACAAGTGTCAACCCTGACGCATGCGAATAAAATGGCCAGGGTGAGCCGTGAGAAGGGTTCCTCCACCATTCTACCCGATTATCTGAACGCGTACGAAGCCCTGGATAGTACTACCAACCTGACTCCTACAGAGAACCTTTGTGCATCCCTGTGATTTGAAAAGTCTGTGTCTGGCCCTAAGAAAACCAGTGTGTATATTCCCTAAATGAGAAGCCTACGTGGATTTGGGAAAGAGTTTGTGTTTGTTCTGGAAAGTTGGTACACCCCTTCTCTATTCTAAACCAGGAAGTCTGAATCAACCCCTACATGGACGAATCATCATGCATCCTTGAGAATCCAGAGTGTGAGTCTATTCTGTGTTTCCAAATTGAGAGAACAGAAGTGTCTCGTCCTTGCTAAGCCTGGTTATACTGTTGCACCTATCTGGAGCTGCCCTGGGGTGTTCGTGTCTGGATTCCCATGGATTGTGGTGGACGTGTATTGTTTGATCCTGTGTGGCTTGTTGGCCAGTTTGTACAACACTCTCTCCAGGTGAGAGAGGTGGTTGAAGATTGGAAGAAAAGTTTGTTGGACCAGTGAGCGACTCCCTCCAGGTGAGAGAGTGCACAGAGGAAGGAGAGAACTCCTGAAAGGAACCCTGTAGCTGCCACAGAGCTCGGAGACTTCCGGTACGGCCTGTTCCTATAACCCAAGGCAAGGGAGATTAGCAGCCGAAGGACTATCCAGGTGACAAAGAAGGTGTATACTCCTCGGGTGGAATAGGCATGTGGGGAATGAGGGTCTGTGGGCAGTGAGCATGGAAGGTTCCTTGGAGAGAATCCCTTCCTTGTGGTTGTGTGTTTTTTTCTGTGTAACCTCAGCCTAGCCTAGTATTCCTTGTCTTGGGGTGAAGCTTAGTCCCAGCTCAGGGGTGACCTACTACTGAGCTCATGAGCAGTGTGGTCTAAGGCTGGGAGGTTCGTGGAAGGTCTGCACTTGGTTGGTGGAATCTACCACTGTTAAAAGATAAGTATCTGATTATGCCTTAATCATGTTTTGCAGGACTGTGCTTCTTATGTTATCATGATTTCCGTTGTGTATATGAATTAGTATGAAACGCTAATGATTGTTAATTATGGCAGTAACTCATATAAATACTCTATGTAGAATGTGTTTATTTGTTTAAATGCATGTGGATTATATAATATCTGTATGAGTTATGTGCAAAGTGGTGTTATAGTCTTCTTTTAATAGCGTTTAAACCTTGGTAGCCAGAAAAGGTGTGCTACAGAACCTGTCATGAAGTTCTTCTCAACTGATTATCTTCCT
This sequence comes from Picea abies, assembly GCA_900067695.1. NCBI lineage: Eukaryota > Viridiplantae > Streptophyta > Pinopsida > Pinales > Pinaceae > Picea > Picea abies. Next base: position 9,217 of record CBVK0101537291.1, on the reverse strand, counting down.
CCCCATTTTGTGAAGATATGTCTTTGCCTCTGGGTGAAGTGCGACTGCTTGAAGTGTCCATATTACTATCACTGAGTCCTTCTTGCTACTGCTACGGTCGTTGTGGTTGTGGTTGTTGCTATGGTGGTTGTTGTGTTGGTTGTTGGTTCTACTCTTCTTTAAATCCTTCATCAAGAAGTCCATGCCATTCCTCATGACTGTTGTCATGATGATTTCCTGCTTCCTGCTCATGGAAAAGTACATCTCTACTCGCAAATACTTTGTGAGTAGTAGGATCAAACAATTTTTATGCTTTAAATTCAGAACAATACCCTATGAAAATACATTTAATGGCTTTAGCATCCAATTTCTTCCTATTCTCCTTTGGAATATGTGCAAAATCCTTACACCCAAATAATTTGAAATTATGAACTGTGGGTTTGGAACCATACAAGGCTCTGAAAGGAGTAATATTATCAAGACACCTTGTTGGACTTCTATTATTTAAATAAACTGTAGTATTTATGGATTCAGCCCAAAATGTATTTGAGAGATTCTTACCTTTCATCATGTTGCATGCACACTCTACCAAAGTTCTGTTTTTCCTTTCAACCACTCCATTTTGTTGTGGAGTGTAGGGTACTATAAACTATTGTACTATTCCATGATCTTTGCAATATTTGATGAAGTCCCCTGATTTATACTCTCCCCCTTGATCTGAACGGAGGATTTTCATGGATTTTCCTATCTGATTTTCCACCATAGTTCTGAATTCCTTAAATTACTTGAAAACATCACTTTTTCTTCTAAGGAAGTAAACCCATGTGTATCTGGTGCAATCATCAATAAATAACAGAAAGTAAAATTCACCTCCTAAAGACCTAGTCTGCATAGGCCCACAAACATCAGTGTGCACAAGATCTAACACATCTCTCTTTTTCCTATGAGGATTAGAGGGGAATTCATCTATGTGCATATTTCCTAATGCACATCCATCACAAGCAACATTCTCATTCTTTAACATGGGAAGTCCTTCAACCATATTATTTTTTTGTAATAACAATAAATCAAGATGATTGATGTGGCCATACCTTTGATGCCAAAGACTCTCGGTTGGCATAGTTGCAGAATTTAGTGCATGATGTGCTTTGTTGGCAACATCCATTTTGTATAGGCCTCCTGCTCTGACTCTCGTTGCAATAGTTTTGTATTGGTCCAACAGATTCTTCACTATGCAATAATTCTTGAAGAATTCAACCTTCAAGTTTTGATATGTAAGGGTGGACACAAGGATCAATTTTTTCTTTATCCCTGGTACATACACCACATTATGAATGTGACAAACAGTACCATTCGACATTGTCACATGAATGTCTCTGTATCCCTTGATCTAATGAGCATGATCATCTCCAAGATATATGCTGGCACCATTCTATGTTTCTTTAAAATTAGTGTACCACAACTTATTACATGTCATATGTATTGATGCTCCAAAATCCACAAACCAGGCATCAATATCATCTGTTTCAGCAGATAAAGAAGCATTAGACACAAATAGTTTAAGATCCCGTGAATCAAAATTTGGAGGTTCATCAATATCATCACTAGCAATAAACAATCTGAGATCATGACTTGAAGATTTTTCTGCATAAGGACCTGAATGTGTTCTAGGTTTACTCCTAGCCTCATCACTCTTCTTCTTATGACAGTCTCTAATAATATGTCCAGGTCAACCACAATAAAAACAAATCTTTGACTCATTCCTGTTAGATTGCATACCTTGATTCAACCTTGGAGATTGTCTTATCTGTGATGTACTGTCTCTCTGCGATGACCTGTCTCCTCTGCATATTTCTCATATCTCCCTCTCTCAGATCTCTTATTTGACCACAGTGCCAAATCTTTATTCTGAGGCTTCAGATTCCTGCGCCTCTCTTCCTTTTGTAACAAAATACCTGTCAGTTCTTCAAACGTAAGAGATTTCTCCCTTGCTGTGAAACCTATTATGAACATATGATAATCTTCTAGCATAACATTTAAGGTAATAGTGACAATATCAGTGTTGGAGACGGTTTCCCCTATATTTCCCAGCTTGTCTTTCACCTCTTTAATACGACCCAAAAATGAACAAACAGATTCATTTCCATCCATCTTAATGCCGAGCAATTTAATTTTCAGGAACAAAATGTGATTTGTGTTCCTAGTTTCATACAATGCTTTAAGCATTGTCCACGTTTCATCAGAAGTTTTAGCTTTTCTAATATGTAGAATTATGTTATCTTTAACAGACATGCGCAACAATACCGTTGTCTTTTTTTCGCGCTTATCCCAGTCTTGGATCTGTGTTGTTGTTGCACTGGCAGCCGCATTGTTTCGCTTCAGTTCCCTTCGTAATGGTCCAGACACCATAACCTTCCATGAGCATCTGCATCTTGAATTTCCAGTTAATGAAATTGGAGCCATATAACTTGTTGGCTTCATTAAGGTAGGTCTTTGCTAGAGGATTCTCCATATTTCCAAGTTTCTTCTCATTCAATCAAACAATAGATCCTTGTATCACCAAACACACTTCAATCCAGAAGGGAGTGAATCACCAAGAAGATCAACCTTTCGTCAAGTTTTATCCTATGCTGAGCAATCTGTCGCTCTACCTTCGGATCCAGCTTCTCTACCTCTATTCTTAACTTTCTTAAAATAAATATAAGAAAACCTTTAAAAGAAAATCTTAACACCACTTCATGTATTAAAAAAAATAAAAAACTCCAAAAAAAAATTAAAAAATTAAAAATTAAAAAAAAAAAAAATTAATACACATACATGCATCAACCTTTAAACTATTCTCCTTCATTTGCATAAGAAATTGTGCCATGCACACATATATTCACTTTAATAAAAAAACTCAAGCTTCATGAGAAAAGAACCTTCACGATTTGGCTTCAAACTCATGCAAATCGTGGCACACTTACTCGACAATGGTGGCTCCACAATTTCAATTCCAAAGCTGCCAACAATCACACACTTGATGGACCTCCTTCATTCAAACGTTTGCCGCTGAGTAGCAACCTAAACCACCCAAAAAGAAACGTCCTCCAATGGTGCGCAACTCAGCAAATGAAAGAGGGTCGAGCTCACAAGAAAGCTCCACGAGCCTCTCACTGTTCCCACGAACCTCCAACAAGACCAGTTGACTCACTCACTTGCCCAGGAACCTGCAAGTTGGCCCTCCAAATCAACTGTATAGGGGGGTGTTGGTGATTTTTTTCAAATCAAATTCGAGATCTCGCTCTTGGATCTTTCTTCATAGAGTTGGATCTTCAACGATTATGTTTTTCCTTTGCCATATGCCGGATGAGGAAGCATTTAACAAATGGGTGCCCGTTGAATTTGGAAGCCAAGGGGATTTCTTTGCATTCCTACTAGGGGATGGGATCCAAATATGTCTGCCTTTTGTTTAATTCAGAGGTGGCAACCCGACAGGTTTTGCAGTATGGTACCTAGAACATTGTGGGGTCATTGGCTTATATTCAATCATGGACGGCAGATTTTCAACTTAGAATTAAGAAAACCAATACACAGGTGATAAGATGGACTCTTTTTTGTTTATAATGTATAGAGTAGATTAGATCAATGAATTAGATAAGATGAAAATGAAATCTCTACATTAAGTTAGATCATAGATTAAATAGATCTTATGGAATGGATTGATATGTACATTAAGTTAGATCAGAGATTAAATACATAGTATGAAATCTATTGTTTGTTATGTGTCTTAGGATATGAATTTTGCAGCCAAAACATAACAAAGCATAATTGACACTGGTTACCTTTAATATTGCTTTCATTGTCTCCATTGTGGCCGCAATGAGGTTGCACACAAACTAAATTAAAAAACAGTGTTATTTATACTATTAAATCTTTTGCAAAATTAAAATGGATACCAAGTATTAACTTGCAAAACCACACAATCATATATGTCCATAGATATTATTAGTTTTTTTTTAAGAATAACTATTAATAATGCTTATCCTTGTATCAATCACTTTTATAATGTAATTATGCTGATATTATATTTATACTTATTAAATTATTAATATTTAATGTAATTTTTTTTTAGTTTTTTTTACAGGGTGGGTGTGGTTACCAGGTGTGTGGTGAGTGGGGTACCGTGTGCGACTCGAGCGCCTTCAGAGTCCACCTTTTTACACACAATTTAAAATAATCCTGCGTTTTAATTTTTTGGCTGTGCATGATGTGAGTGTTGCAATGACCTTTTGGTTTTCAACCATATAGAGACAATTCAGTCGATTTTTAAAATGGATTCTTTATGCTTCGTTTTCTTTTATGGCATGCAAAATATTACTATTTATGTCAGATTTGATCGTGTAAGTGTAACGTTAAGATAAAAAATTTGACATGCATATAATGATCCGCATTATTTAATAAGTTATGGATTGGTGCACATATAGAGGAAAAGGATGAGAAGATTATGTCAGAGTGACAGAATGTACTAATTGTGAAGGGCTAGATACGAGGCCAAACCATTCATGTGAAGAATAGAGACATGGTTATTCTGACAGTTCTAGATACGAGGCCAAACCATTCATGTGAAGAATAGAGACATTGTTATTCTGACAGTTCATAACCAGGCGCATTATAATGCAACCCTTCACTGGTATATATAAATTTATAATCTGAGAGTGCAAAGGGATAAAATCGCTAATAAGATTAATTTATAGGTCATCGCAGGCATATGGATCAAGCTCTCTATGGATCGCTGATATATAAGTTTATAATCTGAGAGTCCAAAGGGATAAAATCGTTAATCATAAGATTAATTTATAGGTCATCGCAGGCATATGGATCACGCTCTCTCTGGATCGCTGAACCTTGGATGATTGGATCACTGCTAAACCCTAGATCGTTGGAGAGTTCTTCTCGGTCAGCCTGCAATATAAGTTAATAAATTCGTTTATATAAGATTAGGTTAAATCAGTCTTTGTTTATATGCATTTTGTTTTCGTTTATAAATTCATTTATATACCTTCTATCTTTGTTTAATGTATAGATTAGGTTAGATCCGTCAATTAGATAAGATGGGCTCTTTTTTGTTTATATATATTATGTCTTCGATTATAAATTCATTTATATACCTGCTATCTTTGTTTAATGTACACATGAGGTTAGATCAGTCAATTTGATAAGATGGAAGTGAGATCTCTGCACATTAGGTTAGATCAGTCAATTTGATAAGTTGGAAGTGAGATCTCTACATTAAGTTAGATCATAGAGTAAATAGATCTTATGGAATTGATTGATTGGATCTGTACCAGATTTGTGAGATATGTACATTCAGTTAGATCAGATTAAATAGATCGTATGGAATTCAGATATGAATTTTGCAACCAAAACATAACCGGGCATAATTGAACCTGGTTACTTCTCATATTCTTAAAGTTCCTTCATTGTAGCTGTAATGAGGCTGCACAGAAACTAAATTAAAAAAATTAGTGTTATTTATATCATTAAATTTTATGCAAAATTAAAATGGAAAATTAAAATGGATAAGTGAGGTATTAATTTGTACAATCACATATTATAAAAATTATAAAAGTGGTTCATATCTGTCCATAGATGTTATTAGTTTTTTTTTTTTTTTAAGAATGACCACTAAAAATGTCTATTTACTTATATCAACCACTTTTATAATGTAGATGTGATACTATATATTCAATATGTTTTCTAATAATCCAATGATATATTTATCCATGAAGTCCATTCCTTTCCTAGTGTTGAGCATCCTATGTCCATGTTTTCACCAAACAGTCCAGATAGACAGTGATGTGGTACGAACAAGTGGAGGATTTTTTATTCACTATCTATATTTTATTTAAAATGGTGTTTTTTTCCTTATGAAAATGAAACGTATGAATCCTTGGAGTAAAGAGAAAAAAAAAAAAACATTATTCCTCAAATAGATAAAAAAAAAAATTTAAGTGAAAAATTACATTATTCAAAATAAGTTTTATTGCAAAATGATTCTCTTATAAAAAAAAGAGTTGCTCACCAACAAGTCCCTACCCAAAACATGGAAAGCCTTAAATTAGCTACTGTACTAAGTCAATTAACCTTTATTGGAGTTCAAAGACCATGAAAGTTCAAGGTCATTCACTGTTAGAATTCAAGGTCCATGATTCAAAGTCATCCAGTAACACATAAAACCAAAAACAATCGACGGCTTGGGTGCTTGCATGAACCTTTTGTTTCCTCCATCTATCGGACCAAATTGGGATTCCCTTTGGGTTCATTTTTAATTTATGTCAAGGATCTAGTTCTGGGCTTGCCAAGATACTATAGCTTTAAATGAAAGTTCATACTTGCAAAAGTGGACGAAGAATATCGAATCTATGTCAAGGATCCAAGGATTCTTCAATGCACATCCGCAGAATAAGTAAGCATAAGGTTTGCGCTCCACAGCCTAAGTACACTTGTTAACCTGTATATATTCACATTTTCCTTAAACAATGATGAATACATTGAAAATAGAGTACATTGAAAGTAAAGATAATGTAGAAATTTCCTGTGTATATTTTCACAAAATCAATGACATAAGTGTACTATAATAAATGAGAAATCCTAGTATAATAAATCACTTAAACATATACAATATCTGTGTGCAATATAAATTCAAGAGTTATATAGCATCTAAATCTAAAAAGTTTACTATTTCATCATCACTATAAACACATTAATTATCATTAATATCTTGTTATCCTTAGTCTTCTCATTTTCTTCTCACAATTTTTATAAAAAACTAGAAAAAAAATTAAAAAATAATAAAAATAGTTTGAAAAAATAATTCAAATAAAAAACATAAAATACTTTAAATTTATCTATAAATTTGTTGTTATAAATTAGGATGAGAATCCGTAAATTCGCCTCTTCACTTTATATTTCTATGCATCCATTTTGTATAATTAAGGACACAACCATTTATTCCAAAGATTCATTTCATAAAATAGAAAGTAACAAAGAAATACTTCAAAATATAGTCATTAGATTAAAAAAAATATTCGGTAATGTTCTTAAAAAAACAGACTCAACTCAAATTATATGATTAGATCTGATTTATTTTCCTTATTGAACAATGAACTTCCGGATGAATTAAGAACATCCCTGCAAAAGGACAACACCTAAAGAAGACGGGGTGATGTAACAAACGTTGTACAGGATTTTGCTGACAACTGTAAATTTAATGAAAAATTCATAGAGAGATATTCCACGTGTAACTCGGGCCAGGAACATGATGAATTCCTTGCTGCCAATCAATTAGAAATGGACTATTGCCACGATCTATGTAACATCAAAACTACTCAACCTGAAGCTGCATATAAGACATTAGTGCTAGAGCTTACGATTGGTTCTCAATGCTAGACTTCCCCTGTGGATAAATTATCAGTTGCATAACTCCGTTTTTGTGAGGACCTTGAGATCATGGGATCATGGGATCATTAGATGGTGGATTCTCTCCCATGAATAACATTGTTTTCTAGTCTAGATATATATGAATGACATATATTCTATGATTTTACATACTTGTTAATGTATATAGGAAATATGAGTAAATTGTTGATAGATCGCTAGACGCAGTAGTTGGAGGACCTCCTCAGCCAACTCTGTTTACTGTGGAGATTATTAGTAATCTTAAAATAAAAATAAATATAATATTGTTTTTTTATAAAAAGTCAGAAAAAATTGATTTTAAAGGTACGTAAAATATTTCATAAGTATTAAAAAAAATTGGTTTCAAATATACATAAGTAATATAAGTGTAATGGTAAAGTTCAAGATAAGTCAGCAATGTAAAGATATGATAAAGTTAAAGAAAATAATGAAATTAAATACATTTTATAATTCAGTATAGGAAAGATTATTATAGATATAAACATATGTAATAAAATAAATTTAATATAACCCCGGATGGGGTGACACGCGTCGAAGTCAGCGAGGGGAGGTGGTAAGGGGAGGTGACGAGGGGAGGTGGGGGGCCTTTAATACCGATCCTCCCCACACACTCCGCAATTCAATTTGAGCGTCATCTCAGAACACCTTTGTAACATGATGCGATCCAGCACGAGCGCTTTTGGTCCGGCCAGCCAGAGCATTAAGCTCATGGCTTTAATGGCGTTTATTGTGATTTATCCACCCATCAGCCTTCTCGGGTGTTTCATTGTGACCGAGCAGTTTCCTGTGCAGCGAGGCTGCCATCCAGCTCTGGGCGACCTGGTTTTAACCTTAGTCTCAGGTATGCCGAGATTGAGGGGACGGCCACGCAGGGGGGCGGGCTGGTATGCAGCTGCCTCTAGACGGAAACGACACCGCGAATTTCAAAACGCAGTAACTCTAGCCAGGCAGCGACGAAGGCGGGCAATCTTGGCAGCAGATTCACCTCCAGGCACAATCGTGGAAGAAGATTTGAGCACTCATCTCCCACCGGATTTCTCGGAAGCGAAAATGGTTACCTTCCCTGATGATTGGGACCCGCACACCCGCTCCTTTCGCTCTGGAATTACTCCCCATGGCAGGACCTCCTCCGACTCTTGTGCAAAAGCTCCCTCGGACCCAGGCACCGAAACTTGCATCATCGAGGAGGAGCAGTGGATGGACGCCGGTGCAGCTAAGGATGCAGGATGTCTCGGACGTGATGACAAGCAAGCGAGGCTGTCCTCGCCACCTCTTCTACTCCAGGAGCACTTGCAGCTCATATTTGAAGTGAGAAGTCTGGTTGAAGACCAAATCTTCCGAGCGGTCTGTGCAAGCCAACGACTGGACATGCTTTATGCGGCTTATTCCACCGACACGCCCAAGCGCCTATGTCCTACCTGTGCACAGCCATTTGCAATACCAGTTCGTGCAACAGAAGCGAAGGACGACAAGGCGAGCACTGGTTAACAGGTCTTCGAGTTTACATGTTTTTCTTTATGTTTGTTGTATTTTCTCAGGACAACAGTCCTCTAGGTGTTAGTCTGGATAGCCTTAGTAACTATACTTTCAAACTACTGTTAGTTCTGAACATACCCCCTGGTTTCCTACGGGCAGGGTGGCTCTATGATATCCTTAATTTTTGAACATGTTACAGTAAGATAGCCAGGTGTCCTAGTTTCCTACACAGGCAGGACACCTGGCTCCTATGTGTCATGTATACACCCTTTTGGCTGAAGCTTTAATATGAAAGGTTCCA
>CBVK0101537289.1:0-11691 GCA_900067695.1 Picea abies | reverse complement strand
ATTAAATAAGGAGGGGGTGAAATAAATAAATTTAAGAAATCAATGAAAACGAAATAAATCTAAAGAGTGATTTAATATACATTGTGCAAGTAATTACCAAAGTGGAATTTAAGATAAAATTGGAATAAAGATAAAGGAAAGGGTACTCATAGAAATGAGTCTAGAGTCTAGTTAACATTAGGGTAAAGTCATGAAGTTGGGTAACACTTTTGCTTGTTTTATGACAGTTTTGTTTTAATTTTAACATGTTCTTCAACTTCCGGTAAATAAACCTATTTTTTTTTATTTAGAATTTTACTTTACTGTAAAAACAAAACTTCTAAAGAATTTTGTTAGCTTTCTACTGATTACTTTTCAATTTTTTTTTATGGATATTTGATATGTCAATTTGGCAATTGTTTGACAATATGTTCCTTAAAAATGAAGAGAAAGATAATGATTTATTTGTTCCCACAACAATGTATCCATTATTAAACTTTTGTTTTTGACAAATGTTCCCACAACAATGTATCCATTATTAAACTTTTGTTTTTGACAAATGAAATATACTGCAGCAATCTAAAGAGAATTTATTTTGTGATGACTATAGTTTTGAATCTAACGGATGGATATTATAATTTCTAGAATTTTTTGAAGTTGACCAATCTGAAAAAGTTACATATTTTAAACACATGTTTTCGTCCAGCATGTATCTATCTTAATTTTTAGTTAAAAGTAAAATCTAAAAATACCCTTTTGATAAGAACAATTGAAGGATTATGAATATAAATTTTCCATAATTTTCCGTGTGTATTTTTAGAGATATGGATTTTTCATTTCACCGAATAATAATCTCACCTAAAAATATTATGCAGTGATTTTCTTATAAAATTAAATAAAATTAGATAAAAACAATGAAAATGAAAACAAATTATACCCAATGAAAGTACATTCAATTTTTAAAATGTAGGTATCAATTCTGAAACTAAATTCTGAGTATTTGTAGGAGTCCTCTACCTCCAAAAAAGAAGTAATATGGAGAGAATTTGCACTTTTCTGCAAACAGTCCCATTTTCAGGTTTTTGGCCGAAATATTCTTTCGGTCGAAACCTAGTTTTTAACAGAATACGTTAAAAATATCGTTTCAACCGAAAAGTATTTCAGCCAAAATATGCTTACCACAGGAAAATAATTCATCCGAAAAACATTGTACACGAATTTCGAGGGCACCGTTAAATTTGACGCACAAATTTTTGGCCGAAAAAATTCCTAGCAACATTTTTTCGACCAAAAAATTGCCGCTAGGAATTTTGGAGACCCAATTGTCACAAAAGTGTTACCCATTTTCATGATTTTACCCATTAGTCTAACTATGAGACGTTTCCTATTTTAACTCAACTCTGTTTTAGAAAGGCGTCAATCATTAATTGGAAATAAATGGAATAAAGGGACAACTATGAGTGATTTGAGCGTTTTTATGATAGGTGAGGAAAATTGATTTTTAATTAAATTAAATTGTTGATTTACTTGTGCAACTAAGGGAACAGGTGACAAGTGTATGGGAGAAATAATTCTTAATTAATCTTTAAAAAATGAATTAAATGTGCAAATGGCAAGGTGTCACTAAGGAAATTTCATAAAACAAAATGGTTGAGAGGAGTTAAGGGGATAGATTGGCTATGAGTAAGGTTATGCTGCAAAAATTCTGACAGGTTTTGCTTGTGAGATTTGGGATACAAATCTTGAGAGAGAGAGTGGGGGCTTTACCTTACAAGAAAAACTCAGAGCTAGAGTAATTTTTGGTTGTGTGTGTGTGTGGCCCCTCTATGGCTCTGTAATGTCTCCATTTTGGGACATTATAACATTACAACATTTCAGTGTGTTATGCCTACCTGAGTAGCCAGAAGCAGTTTATTTGGGCCCGACTTGTATCGTTCATCATCAGGATCCATTCCGCACAACTGGGCTTTGGTTCCATTGCATTTCGACGATTTTCGTAATTTTGAGTTATTATGGGTCATATCTTAGTTAAATTCACTAAGAAGGTCATAATGGGCATATTACTTGGTGAAACCTCTTACTGTAATAGCTCATCGGAATCGGGAGGAAGAGAATTACAGGATAAGATGATGTGACGTGACTTTTAGTGGCCGAAGAAGCCATGAGGATGGATAAATCACTTTTTAGAGGCAAAATAGTTAATTAATAAATTAATTAAGTGATTTAATCAAGGAATAATAAAATAAAGTAAAAGTCACTTCGAGGGAAAAGGTCAACAATGAATTAGGGTTTTGGGAAGCTATAAAGAAAGGGTAAAGAAACCTAATTCATTATGCATTGTTATGATTTGATGTTGAGAGCTTCTAGAGGAGGAGGAGAGCCGACCTTACTGTTTCGTGGATTTCTGGAGGAAGCCACCACCCTTGATCGGTTTCGGTGTTGAGAGACACACCCTAGTCCATCGGAGATACCATCCAGGTATTTCACCGTTCATTTCAGGAGTTTTCAGTGTGGAGGGCGCAACTCAGCCAAGGAGGGTGCAGGCTATTTTGAGGATTCAGGGATCTGCAGTAGACCTGTGTCCTGATTGCAGATTCATTCTGACCTAGTAGAGATCCAGCCAGGGCGCTTCCATTGAGCCATCTATCATCAGATTTTGACGGTGGAATCTTGCAGATTGATCCATCCAACCATTTTGGGCACAGTCATTCCGGACAGATGTTTGGCATTACATGCAGATGTTCCAGAGCAGATCCGGAAAAACCCTTCCAACCCCTTTCATCATTTGACGAGACGATCATTTTGAGCCATATAGCAGTCGATTCTGACGGTGGAATATTTTGGGGTGCATTCAGTGTCCAAGGAGGGGCGCAAACCCCCCAGGGGTCCAGATCCGATGCCGTAGAGGTTTGATCCGAGTTTCGATAGACATCCATTCCAGTATAGAGATCAGGGCACTTCTATTGGAGCAGTTCTGAGCACATTCTGACAGTGGGTTCTTCAGATCAGGTTTTCCAGCTAGTAGCGGTTACCATATTTCTCCAGAATCACTCATTTTTGTTGATCTATCCGTGCATGCATCATATTTGATATATTCGTATGATCACGGGTATATTTTGTTATTCTATTGTATTCCAGTACAGATCCAGGAGATCTTACTGATGTCTAGATTCTATATTTCTAGTAGGCTATTGTATTTCCATGCTTGAACCGTTATTATTCATGTTATTGAGCAGTTGACATTCTATACTCTTGCATGCACTCTTTTATGATTGTTAAACATTAAATATGCAACATGCACAAGTAATAACCCACATGCACCTACAATAACCAACATACAACCACAATAACCGAAGAACATCTCAAAGACATGGCTAAAATGCATCCAGAAACCCCCTATGTATCAGATCTGCACGCCAGAGCATTAGAATAGTAGCCAATATCTTGATCAGCTAGATCAGGGATATTTCAGTGGTATCAGAGCTTTAGTCCTGCCAGCCTATGACTAAATTCGATGAGTTCAGCGAGTGACCCAGAAGGCAAAGAGGATGTGGGGAGATAGATATGAGAGGCCAGAGGGCACTGGTAAGGCTCCCATGGAACCAGAGGCAGCCTTCATGTAGGTTATCAGTGATATGTTAGCTAGTCAGCAGACTATGTCTCAGTCCTTGGCTCAAGTGGCTGAGAGATTGGCTATGGTGGACATTCCGGGCACACAAGCCCCACATGAAACACAGGGGAACTCGAGGGAAAGAAGTAGACCCCAGACACGTACTCGCACATACACATCTTCGAGTAGGATTCCCAGACCATGGTTCCCTACTTTTCAGAGGGAACCACCAACAACAACACAACAGCCGTTAGCACAGAGGTTTCCCACTCAATCGGAAGACATTGCAGAGTACAAGAGGGAGTATGCAGCATTGGGCTGTGACTTCCATCATGACATGGCACTGGTCGAGTACTGTGGACTTAGGAGCATGAACCATCCCAGAGAACCTCGGAGAGGAGGATAACAACAACAACAAGGGCATAACATAGATTTCATCTAGAAAGTTGGTAAACTCACCATACCTTCTTTTGACAGATCATCCAAATGCACTGACAGAGCTGGGGTACAAAAGATAGACATGTAGTACAAGCTCAACCAAATGACTGAGACGACGGCTAGTGACTCTTGCACATTTAAGGGATAGTTGGATGGACAGGATGATAGTGCATGTCCTTCATCTTCCTCGTCAGGCAATGTTGAGGATTCAATACTTCAGCATAGTGGTGACACTTGTGAGGCTTCATATGTGTTGGCACTTAGACATGATGAGATTAGGAGGTTAGATGACCTACCTATGGGTGTATACATGGCTTCCAGGAAGTCATGTATGGAAGATGATGATTTTTCTATGAGGAGTGAGCCACATTTTTTATCTTCTCAATCACCTATGCTAGCCACGACACATGAGGATATCAGTGGCATTCTTGATATGGTAGAGAAACCTTGTATGGGGATTGTACATAAGGAACATATGGATCTACAGACCCAGGAGGAGAGGTATGGCTTGGAGATAGTTGACCTTACACATACCTATCAGTATGAGGAGAGTGAGTCACCACTCTTGGAGATTCCATTGATGGACCAGGTTGTGGAGACCAACAGCTTGTTGGGACACTTACTCCCAGGATCGATCTATAGTGATGAGGATGCACTCCTTATTGGTCGAGATGACCATAGCACGTGTTTGGACACATCTGTATGGGATCCAGGTGCAAATGATATTAGTAGGGTGAGTGCACAGGAGGATACAACTACCCATACTAGATATGGTGCGATTCAGATAGGGGTCGCAGTTGTTGATGGCATGCAATGGCATATAGGAGGACTCAGTAGCACAGGGGATAGTGGGCAGTTTAGTGCCTTATATTTTGAGGAGTGTGTTGTTGGGGATTCCATTGTTGACACTAGTAGTGAGAGGCATGAGGTAGCACCTCAGCAAGATTGTGAGCAGGAGTCACGACACTTGGCAGGACAGTTGAGAGTCAGTGAGGACATGATCATGGCAGCCACTAGATGCATTAATGATACACATGCATTGGTGGAAGATTATTGTTGGAGGGCCTCAATGGCATAGGATAGTTCAGATGGGGGACATGTCATTGATGATTTCCATACACTCAGGGAGAGAGTGATTGTGATGAGGGCTGACTACCAACGATTGTTGAGGGATAGGGATTACCTATTGGAGGTTGGCAAGATGTATCACGGGGCACTGAGGGAGAAGGAGGTTGAGGTGGAATGACTCACTCATGACTTGGTGAGCACACAAAGATTCTTGGAAGGCACACAGACTACCCTTCAAGAATCAGAGTCCAGATCAGAGGAGCTCCTTGAGGAAATTAAACAGAAAACCACTACATCTATTTCAGTAGACAGTCAGATATATCCCTCAGCCACATTGTGAGAGGATGTTGGTGGTTTAGCAGTGGAGCACCAGTTGAGGGAGGAGCATGAGGAGTACCCAGGATCACTGATGAGTATGGAGAGATATGATCCAGAGACGTAGGAGGATGTCCATAGGTCACAGGGACCACCCTTCACAAGGGGTGTTGAGACATTTGGGCACACACATACACATGGGGATTCTAAAGCCAGGGGTAGTTATGAAGACAATTCCATTTGTGTTACAGGATTGGTTGACCTTCATGTAGAGGATGACCTAGTAGTACACCCAGGATCCATGATGTTGCAGGTGTATACATGAGATCACATGAGTATGTAGGTGCTTATAGTGATGAGTGGTAGTTCACAAAGACATACAGAGGTGTACAGTGGGATTCATGGGGACGTACTAGATTGCAGGGAGATGTACTTAGTAGAGCATGGAGATTCTTCTCCCTTGCAGTAGTATACAGATATGGGAGATCACCTTCATCGTAGCAGCAGTTGCGTGAGTGATGATGGATGGAGAATGATTGACCCTCACTTTGTGGAGATACCTACTATTGTACCTGATGGTTGGTGTTCAGTGATGAGTACAGACGATTATTTACCATGGGTGCTGGTGGACGAGCTTTTGGTCAAGTCCTTGGGATTGACCAAAGCATATGATACTTTCCAGTCCTACATTTGGTTTCAGATATTTATGGTAGCCTTTCCTGATACTTTTATCATTGACAACAGTGCAGGAGGAGCTAAACAGTGGCAGGGGACATGGAGAGTTGGTAGGCTAAGACCACCTGACAAGAGTGTCTTGATTGCATATAGCAGGATAGGGGTGGGTCATCAGGGGCAGACAGTTGAGGCCTTAGGCATGATGGAGAGTATCCTAGGCCATGGGACACAGGATATCTTAGAGGTTACTACATATTTAGACTCTCATTGGGATGAGGGTGGAGGGATTTCAACAGTTACCAGTAGGGCACATCAGTCATTAGTGGGGATTGGAAGTGATGAAATTCCAAATTTGACATGGGATCCGAGAGTCCATGGGGTCAAAAGTTTGTTTCTTATTATGAGGATCCAGGAATGGAGGGTCCAATATGGATACTTTGAGAAGATAGTCATGATCAGAGTAGAGCAACATCAACATGATGGTCCCTGTCAGAGACTAGCATGGGACCCTGGGATTACGGGGTTAGGAATTTCATTGATTGATGGAGACGAGCGAACATTTGCAGGGGGAAGTCACTTTGCTTTCCCATTGAGTTTCAGAATTGGGGAGAGAACGTCACTGGCTGGTGATTCGTTGAGGTCTTGTAGTACCTCACTATGGAAGCAACATGTTTAGTCGATGGGGGTTGTGTTGAGTTTGGTATGGTCTGATAGGATAGACCCATTTAGAGTTGAGGACATTTATTATTTGCAGGAGACTCATGGTGTTGATATGTTACAGAACTATACTCCATAGGGAATTGCAGTTCACATTTTGATATGGCACCCAGGGATTGGAGTTCTTGGTAGTTCAACGTTTGATGGAGTTGATTATCAAGTAGAGTGGTTGCTCAAGAAGTTGACTGAGATTCTTTGGCCATTGATCATTCTACTCGTTGGGAGCATGTCACTGTCATGCATGGTGAGCACTTGGAGAGGCCACATCTTGAGGGGAGTCTACCTAGAGTCACACAGGTGGATATGGGACCTCGGTATCATATGTAGTTGAATTTAGCTATTGCTTGAGGACAAGCAATATTCTGACAGGGAGGACTATAATGTCCCCATTTTGGGACATTATAACATTACAACATTTCAGTGTGTTATGCCTACCCGAGTAGCCAGAAGCAGTTTATTTGGGTCTGACTTATATCATTCATCATCAGGATCCATTATTTGGGTCTGACTTGTATCAATCATCATGAGTGATTATACATTTCAATAGGGTGTAGGGGTTCTTCTTCCTTTGGTTACCTCAAATCAAATTAAATTATAGGATGAATGTCGAGAATGATTATGTTATCCCTTGAATATCAATATTCTTAGATGAAAGGAGACTTGGACTAAGTAGTAATTTCTTTGAGTGGGCATTGGAAATGGGGCTTATAGATCAATTTTTATATTAAACAAGGCAATGTTCAAGAATCAATACTTGTTGCCAAGGATTGATGATCTGTTCGATCAGATGAAAGGTGCGACGGTGTTTTCAAAGATTGACTTGAGATCACGGTATCAGTAGTTATGGGTAAAAGAGGACAACATCCCTAAGATTGCCTTTAAGATGAGTTTACTATTCTACCATTTGGACTGACGAACACCCTAGGGGTATTTATGAGTTTGATGAATGGGGTGTTATGTGAATAATTGGATAAGTTCTTCCAAGTATTCATTGACGATATTTTGATTTACTCTCAAACGATGGAGGAACATGGAAATCACTTGCGCTTTGTACTACAGTGTCTGTGAAAGAAAAAATTGTTTGGGAAACTCTCTAAATGCTCGTTTTATTAATCAAAGATTGACTACTTAGGGCATGTCATCTCTGACGAAGGTATCGTCGTGGGTCCAAAAAAGTTCAAGGCTATTATGGAATGGCCCGCGTCGACGAATTTCCCCGAAGAGTGCAGCTTCATGGGTTTAGAAAGATACTATCCATGGTTCATCGAGGGTTTTTGAAGTTAGAAAATCTGATTATGGAATTTTAGAAGAAGAAGAAGAAGTTTGTTTGGATCGAAAAATGCACAGAGTCATTTTGGAGGCTCAAAGAGTTGTTGATGACAACATCAATACTAAAGGTCCCTGACATGGACACAAACTTCTTGGTATGCACTAACGCATCCAAGGAAGGATTAGGCAGAGTCTGTATGCAAGACGGTCTAGTGATCACTTACATATCAGAAAATTTGAGAAGGCATGAGGAGAAATATGTGACACATGATTTGGAGTTGTTAGCCATTGTTTATGCCATGAGAGTTTGGAGACACTAACTTATTGGATGAAAATTCGAACTAAAAATGGACTACTATGGACTACAACACATCTTTACGTAAATTGACTTGAACGCGTGACAACAACATTGGTTGGAATTGATTAGCGAGTATGATTTAGAGATAACTTACATAAAAGGGACAGTGAACAAAGTGGTGGATGCATTGAGTAGAAGACCACACATATTTTTGGCGATGCCTCTTCAGACGAATCTATGTGAAAAGATTCTAACTTTACAACGCGATGATGACTACTACAAGGAGGTCAAGGATTTTATCTAACAAAACACAATGATGGTACCAAAATTAAAAGGATTTATTGTGGATAATGACAGATTATTAAGATTTAAAAGTCAAATTTACATACTTCCCAATGACGATTTGAGGAGTTTGATCCTAAACGAGGCTCAAAGAGTAGTGTACATGGATCATCCTGGAGTCATGAAGATGAGGGAAGACCTTAAACCCTTATTCTTTTGGAAAGGAATGAATACAGACATAGTCAACTACGAGGCCAGATGTCTAGAATGTCAATAGGTGAAGGCTAAGCATAGACATTTGACAGGACTACTACAACCACATGTTATTCCAGAATCAATATGGTAGGTCATCTCGATGGATTTCATTGGTGGATTTCAACTTATGACAAGGAGACACGAATTGATTTTTGTGGTAGAGGATACTCTAATGAAGAGTGCTCATTTCATTCCTATGCATACGATATATCAGGCACCTAACATAGCTAGATATTTTATCAGTGAGATTGTGATCCAAGAAATGGAAGATCAAATGCAAATAATAAGACAAAGGATCAAGGAAGCATAGGATCGAGAAAAGATTTATGTAGATGCGCATTTTGTCGACCGTAGTTATGAAATTGGCGATCGATTCTTCTTGTAGGTGAAACCCCATAAGAGTTCGATCAAGTTTAGAATGGGTTCTAAAAGATCTCCTAGGTTCATGGGACATTTCAAGATTGTGGAAAAGAAGGGGACCATGTTCTATAGACTAGACTTGCCTGATTATTTAAGGTGTATGCACAATGTTTTTCACATATCTGTTTGTAGACATTATATTTGATCCGTAGGATCTTTTAATGACTATGGTTGAGTTTTTTTAAATTTGTATGTGTTAATTAACCATATGAGAATCTTAATGAAAGAATGAGGAAAAGAGAGGAATTATGACAGCCATATACACATATGTAGATCTGAAATGAAGTAATAAACAACAAACCATAACACGAGGATTGATAACGGAGTTCGACACAACGTTGCCTATGTCTCTGGGCCTTTGTCTCTGTGGGGGAGGCTTCTTCATTTCTTTTAAAAATCTCAAAAGCATATCGCAGCAGTGCCAATTGGCTACAAGACTAATCTGGTCATGTTCTTCCAAATCGCTAGAACCCTGCAAAGAAAACGACATGCAAAACAGATGGCCGGAGCTCCCAGAAATGGCCCGCAAGCGTCTGCTCCTCAATAGCTTCCCTGCATAAAAATGGCTTTGGCTTGGCTTCTCTTCAGCATAACTCTTCTCTAACTATCCTCCATGGCCTCAAACATGCTTCTTTTATATAGATCTGAAGTTGGTTATCCATCTCCAACTTCCTCCCAAAATTTGGCCTCCAAAAATGCCCAATATCTCCCAAAAATGGAGAAAATCCATTAATATTAGGCTAAAATCAAATGAAAATCCCAAACTATACATAAAAAACCACTTTTTGTATAATAATAGGGTGCATCCCTTTTCGGCGCGTGCTCCTGGTCATATGGGTGCCTCCATGTGGCCATGCTCCTCCTGGCGTGCTAACCCCCTTGTCTGGCTAGCTCATGGTTTTCGGCATGTGGATAGAGCCACGGGCTAACAAACTTACTCACGCATCCAAATTTGGTGGATGGCCCCCTCCGTTTCGCTGGTGGTTACATGCTGGTGCAGGGTCCAAGGGCTAGGCCCTATCTAAACTCCCGCACATATGGTAAGCCCCCCTATATGGGCTCTATGGTTGCATAACATACATTGAACCATGGGCTAGGGCTAAGCCCCATCCCTTTTCGCCTCTGTTTAAACCTTTGTTTTAATTCAAATAGTTTAATTTTTGTATGGTTAATAAGCACCAACAGTGCCCCAGGTGGTTAGCTCGGTCCTACCAGTCTGTTGCACAGAGGAGAGGTCGGGGGTTCGACCCCGGTGGTGAACCCATAATTTTATACAAACCACAATCCAACCACAGGGTGCCACATGGCAGTCCATGGCTAGGCCACATGGCACATCAACAACCAAACAAAAATTGCCAAGTGTCGAATGCTGACTCGTCCACGTATCTGCCATGTACCCTGCCACCTATCACTGTACCTACCCAGTGATCCTGCTGACATCATCCCTGCCATGTTAGCCTGTGCCACGTGTCACCCTTACAGTGGCGACATGTGTCACCCTCTGAATGGTCTAACTGTATTGGTTGTATGCCACATCACCTGCCATGTGTCATCCCTAGGAGCTGCCATGTCAGCTGTACGGCCATACGACCTATATAGTCAGCCTGCCACATGGCACTGTATGGACTATAGAGACTATAAAATCATTAATTTTTTTTGCCTGATTAGGTTTTTGAACAGAATTTGATATCTTTCACATATAAAGCCCGTTTGACAAAGTAAATATATGGCCGGAATCAGGAAGATAAGATGGACGCAATGACATTGGTTTCGTTGGATTCTGGGCACTTTCATTTTTGAGCCTTTTTTAGCCCTGTCAGGCTTCTAGATTCGATTCTGGATCACACCTCCCCACTAAAAGACCTTTTGGTCCCCAAAAGGTTACTGACCAGTCAACAAGCTCAGGATAGGCCACCTGGCTTGTCCTCTATCTCTGAAATCTATCCTGTGCACCTATCTCATCAAGATCAACTGTAACACAATCATGACAATGGACAGTATATTGTTAGCCATTTGAACCCTGTTACATCTTATTGAAGCCACTATAATCCATGAAGAAAAAATTACTAATGACAACATCAAAAAGACGACTGCAAATGAGCTGATATACTTGAGATATTTGCACGACATGAGCTTATCTTAAAGAAACTTATGATTGATTTTCCATTCAACAATCATTTCTTGTTATTGCTTAAGATCGATTACTTTATTTGAAACAATTACTGGTTTGTTTCTTGCTTGCACTGCCTTCTTTAATTTTTCCATTGTTTGAAGTGTTTTATTTGCTTTAACATGATGAGCATGAACCACATAATCTTGACCTGCTTTAGTGAATTGATATTGATTCTTTGTCCTGTAGAAGATT
>CBVK0101537287.1:0-12267 GCA_900067695.1 Picea abies | reverse complement strand
CCCCCCCCTCTCTCTCTCTCTCTCTCTCTCTCTCTCTCTCCATTGCAAGACTTTGTTAAAGAAAACATGATGTATTTTTCTATATGTGATCACCCTAATTTTACTCCTATGTGGCATGTGAGTGATCATGGCTAGAAATCTCACAAATCAAATATAACTCATACAAAATCAGTTAATTGTAGGTTCTATAGTCCATTTATGGATATCAAGCAATGTTCGATAATAAAAGTACCATTTCCATGAATCATGTGGGTAATCCCCTAACACTCATGTAACCTCTTGCAGAAAAATCCTCGACGATCATGTAACCCCATCATAAATAAAAAAAAATATTGATTCCCATTGTGCATAAATTCCCAAGAATAGAGCTAAGTGGTAGGGTGGTGGTGTATCAACTCTCTATACGCCCATCACTATCATCAACCATAAATTTACCATCCTGTCATAAGATAACATCAATTGGAATTCATGGTGGTTGGTAATAGGTGGTGGTTTTCTAGAAGGATATAAATAGATAGGCATGTCCATGCGATTGAGAAGGAAGAAAACCATAGTTTGTAGAGTTATGTTGTTGGAATCCAATCAGAGTGAAATTAGAGACTCTTTTCCACTACTTCTTCCATTATATTAGTTTATTTTCATATTGAGTACTTGGATTCTACAGTGATCACCCATGGAGGGTTTTTTGTGTACATCTTCACACAGAGAGACTAAGTGGTTAAGTAGGCCAACTGACTGTCCTATGAAGATATTTGGAGCTCACCTGCTGCAAAATACTCTTCCTAGGTGATTCAATATAGTTATGAGATTCTATTTGGATTTAATTTGACATTTTTTTGTTCCCCCCTTTCTACTTGTAAAATTGTATGTTTTTTTATTGAATTTCTATTTCAATGTTGTAATCAATTCTTGCAAGGTGAAATTGACAGTAGTCTACTTGTTGAATTTTATTTATTGTCTAGATGTGTTATCTCACACAATTAGTTAATAGGTTGTTTTGATACCCTTGTTACACAAAACTCCCAATCCAAGTGTTACAATACTCTTGTAGAACTATTATTGCTTGTGGACTATTCTCTCCTTTCCTAGTTCTCTTGGGGTTTGGCATGGAAATTCTAACTTGTGGAATATTCTCTTGTTAATAATGATTATTCTCACTTATATTCATTTTCTAACAATTGATAATAAGTAGGGAGTCTCTTGGCATATTGTGGAATATTATCCCTATTTCCATATGTTTAATCACACTTCATTTCAATTGGGTTACTATTTAGATTTGTGACAAGGAAGTGCTCTTGTAAGAATGTTTCACTTGTAAAATGAGTTGGGAGTGTTCAATTCATAATTTTTTTGGTGGCAGTGGTTGAGTATTCTCCCTACTATTAGTTACATCTCCATGCTTCATTCCTTGCTCCTCTAAGTTAGGATTTATCTAGTTGCATCTTGAATGCATTGCATTTCAATCTTTGCGTTCACTCCATAGTATTTTATGTTTATGAACTTTACATTTTTTATGTTAGAGAGCATATCAAAACATAAAATACAAATTATGGTAGTTGGGCCAAAATTAGAGAGATAGTTGTTTCAAAGGAGAAATGTCTAATTGGGCCCCTTTTGTTGGGTAACCATGTGAATATGAAAAGGGTCATTTTCCCATGTCAACACACTCTAAAAAATCTTTGCAAATAAAGGGATTTGAGAACTTGATAGATCAGGGTTAAGATGGATTAAATATATTTTATTAATATTTTTAATTTTTTTATATAACTATATTTTAGTATATTTCATTTCTATGTCTATACAAATATCCAACTAAGGTGGTCACATGAGGCTTGTGTTAAAGGGTTCAAATGATTCTCAACAATATTATTGGTTACCCAGATTGGGAGTGTTCAATTCAGAATTTTTTTGGTGGCAGTGGTTGAGTATTCTCCCTACTATTAGTTACATCTCCATGCTTCATTCCTTGCTCCTCTAAGTTAGGATTTAACTAGTTTCATCTTGCATGCATTGCATTTCAATATTTGCATACACTCCATAGTCTTTTATGTTTATGAACTTTACATTTTTTAGGTTAGAGAGCATATCAACACATAAAGTACATATTATGGTAGTTGGGCCATAACTAGAGAGATAGTTGTTTCAAAGGAGAAATTTCTAATTGGGCCCTTTTGTTGGGTAAGCATGTGAATATGACAAGGGTCATTTTCCCATGTAAACACACTCTAAAAAATCTTTGCACATTAAGGGATTTGAGAACTTGATAGATCTAGGGTTCAGATGGATTAAATATATTTTATTGATATTTTTAATTTTTTTTATATAACTATATTTTAGTATATTGCATTTCTATGTCTATACAAATATCCAACTAAGGTGGTCACATGAGGCTTGTGTTAAAGGGTTCAAATGATTCTCAAAAATATTATTGGTTACCCAGATCATGGATAAATACCCCAATAAAATTACACATGTATAAGTCATTGTGTGGAGAGGGCCTTTTGTTCCACAAACAAGGAGGTGTCATACATCAATTTGGCATTTGTCTCAGCGATAAATTTAATCTCTCTCTCTCTCTCTCTCTCTCTCTCTCTCTCTCTCTTAATATATATATGTGTGTGCGTGGATGAGATTTATTAAGTGGATAATTATTATAAATCAAATGAAAAAAAAATAATAATATAAAAATATATATCATTATATATCTATCATGCACCCCGAGAGACCCAACAATATCAAGAATATGGTTGGCTGGGGACTTGACACCTATACCTCTTGCATTATAACCAAAGCACTCTTCCACTTGAGCTAACCCACTGGGCCACACACACACACACATAATGCACCCTGACAGACCCAATAATATCAAGAATGTGACATGGTTATATATATATATATATATATATATATATATATATATATATATATATATATATATATATATATAACCAAAGCACTCTTCCACTTGAGCTGATCCACTGGGCCACACACACACACACACATAATGCACCCTGAAAGACCCAATAATATATATATCCCGATACCTCTTGCATTTTAACCAAATAACTCATCCACTTGAGCTAACCCACATGGTTATATATATATATATAAAACCATGTGAGAGTGTTGTTGTTTGCTCGATTGAATTTTCGGGGTTGAATCCTCGACCAAGAGCTTGTATAGGGCCTCAATTGATGTCCCCACCTGGTTAGGCCTGTAATTAGGAAAAACGGTTTACCTTGTTTACCATCCATGAAATGTGGGGAAGTACTTGAGGGTTTCCTGTGTTGTTTTTTGAGGAAAAAAAAATCTATAGCCCAGTGGGTTAGCTCGAGTGGATGAGTGATTTGATATATATATATATATATATATCCTGGTGGGTTAGCTTGAGTGGATGAGTGCTTTGGTTATAATGAAAGAGGTATTGGGGTCAAGTCCCCATCCATCCATCCATATTCTTGATATTGTTGGGTTTGTCGGGGTGCATTTTATAATAATAATAACTCTATGATGTGAAGGAACTCAATGGTAATAACTATGCACTATGAAAGAACTTAACAGTGCTATCAAATAAAAATAATAAAGAACTTTGTGGCGTGAAAGAACTTAAGGTAGGAACTTTGTAGTGTGAAAGAACTCAATGGTAAGAAATCTTTATGGATATAAAATAATCTCAACATGAAAATAATCTCAACATGCATTATGAGTATTGGTTCATAGTCTATTGAGGCTGACTATTGTGAGTTCAAGCTACAATGAATTTTTGAGTTATTTTTGCTTCCATTCAAACTCTACGGTAAATTAGGTGCAAAAATTCTTTCGTCATCTTATTTATTTCATTTGATTTCCAATATAAGTTCCAAAATGAGAAATTCACCATAGATACAAAAATATCCCAAGGGGAGACCTAGCAAATAACCCTAGATAATTTGAATGAACATATAGAATCATTAGAAAATTTTAAAGAAGAGAGAAAAACCAAACTTCAAATAGAGCCAGAAGCAATGCTCGGTAATAAATTTAGATCCTTACAAGACAATATTCAAACATATATAAACAAAATAATATTAGGATTGGAGACTCAACTGCAACAAATGGAGGTTATATTGAAAGAACTGGAAAAACAAGGCCAAGAAATGAAATAATAAACCCAAGGAGAATATGTTGAAGAAAATCATAATCTTAGGGACACGATTGAAGATATAGAAGAAAATCTAATGAGCCCAAGTGTGTTAGCTCAAGTGGATGAGTGTTGTTGTTTTATCGATTGAAGTTCCGGGGTCAAATCCTCGACCAAGAGCTTGTATAGGGCCTCAATCGATGTCCCCGCCGGGTTGGGTCCGTAATTAGGAAAAACGATTTACCTCGTTTATCGTCCATGAAATGTGGGGAAGTACCCGAGGAAAAAAAATATATAGCCCAATGGGTTAGCTCGAGTGGATGAGTGATTTGATATATATATATATATATCCTGGTGGGTTAGCTTGAGTGGATGACTTCTTTAGTTATAATGCAAGAGGTATTGGGGTCAAGTCCCCATCCATCCATCCATATTCTTGATATTGTTGGGTCTGTCGGGGTGCATTTTATAATAATAATAACTCTATGATGTGAAGGAACTCAATGGTAATAACTATGCACTATGAAAGAACTTAAAAATGCTATCAAATAAAAATAATAAAGAACTTTGTGGCGTGAAAGAACTTAGGGTAGTAACTTTGTAGTGTGAAAGAACTCAATGGTAAGAAATCTTCATGGATATAAAATAATCTCAACATGAAAATAATCTCAACATGCATTATGAGTATTGGTTCATAGTCTATTGAGGCTGACTATTGTGAGTTCGAGATACAATGCTTTTTTGGGTTATTTTTGCTGCCATTCAAACTCTATGGTAAATTAGGTGCACAAATTCTTTCTTCATCTTATTTATTTCATTTGCTTTCCAACATAAGTTCCAAAATGAGAAATTCACCACATATACCAAAATATCTCAAGGGGAGACCTAGCAAATAACCCTAGATAATTTGAATGAACATATAGAATCATTAGAAAAATTTAAAGAAGAGAGAAAAACCAAACTTCAAATAGAGCCAAAAGCATTGCTCGGTAATAGATTTAGATCCTTACAAGACAAGATTCAAACATAGATAAACAAAAGAATATTAGGATTGGAGACCCAACTGCAACAAATGGAGGTTAGATTGAAATAAATGGAAAAACAAAGCCGAGAAACGAAATAATAAACCCAAGGAGAATATGTCAAAGAAAATCATAATCTTAGGGACACGATTAAAGAGATAGAAGAAAATCTAATGAGCAATTTGGACCTCAATATTTTGGAATGCAAATTGGATATCAAACCCATCTAAGAGGAAATGAATAAGGTCATAGAGTTAGACCATGAGCGTAACAAAATATCCTTGAACCTCATTATTTTTTGGATAAAAGAGAATAAATATGAGGACCTGCTCACAATAGTAAAGGAAGAACTAAAAAATAAATCACAAATTGAAAAAACTTTCCTCATAGAAGAAAAGAGGTTGGGAAAAATAATCAAACATAAATAGAGGTGATTTGGGTTAAAGTAATCTATAATGACCAAAATATGGCATACTCAAGAAAAATCTGAGCTTAAAAGGGTTGGGAATATTTATAAATTAACACCTCATTCAAGAATACCAAGTGGAATTAAGGAAGGAAGTTCAAAAGGTAAAAGAATCCATGAAGGAAGGAAAATGGGAAATAATTAGGAATTGAAAAGTTAATATTAGGGATAGATACTCGAAAGATAATAATAAATAGGAATTTGATACACTCTGGATCCTCTCATGGAGTTGTCATGATTTTCCATCGAGCAAAGGGATTATATTGATTTGGATCCTGAGAGAATTAATTGATATTATATTTCTATTGAAACTTGGGAGCATGAATAATCTAAGGTCCCTAACATAGAAGAATTTGTATTATGGTCAACATGGAACTATAAATCCTCTCACGTAGGGATTGGAGGCATAAATTGCTACATAAAAATGAACATTTCTCCTCACATTCGGCTTCATAAGAAAGACCCTCTTGATCAATACATATGGATGGAGATTTCAAATATTGATTCTAAGAAGATTTATAGAAAAAATTGTTACTTCATGCCTATCAATTCTAACTTTTAGAAGAAAAACAAACTAGATAAGAATTTCCCCTACAAAAACTCAGAACAAGATATTTATAGCCTTAGAAATGAAGGTACTATCCTCCTACTATGAGACTTCAATGCTAGAATTGCAACTAATCAATCTCTTCTTCTAAAAAATTATTCCAACTCTAATCCTCTATGGCTATATGAGGACCCTATTTTCGCTAACATGTACAAAAGAAACTCTTAAGATCTAACCAATAATTTATTTGGTACCGAGCTAATCAAACTCTACAGTTCTCAAGATCTAATAATTTACAATAGTCTAATGAAGTGTCCAAATTCTGACTAGATGACTTGTATCCATGGGCCGGACAGTAGTGTCATGGATTATGTGATTTAAGATATCCTTGTATACAACCAAATAGTAAATTTTGACCTTTTAAATGACCATGATCCTGACTTCGATCATAGACCTTTAGCCCTAACTCTGAACTTAGTCATGCACAAAAGATCCATTGAAGAAAACTCTATTAACCAAAGGCACTTTCATTTTAACAAAAATAAAGTTGATCATTTCTTAAATGACTTAAATAAAAAATCAAATCTCTTATCATATAAGAACAATATTGAAGAAATCTATCATAATTTTATGACAACCCTCTCTACTTCCATAAAAAAATTCTCTATCGAAGTGTTATGTAAAATGAAAAATAGAACAACCAAGCCTTGGTATGACGATGAGTGTAAAATTCCTAGAAAATCCATAAGAGATGCCTCTAATGAGTCCTTAACATATGATAAGATAAATAGATACATAGTCCTAATTAAAAAGAGAAAAAGACACTACATGAATAGAAATAAAGATAATATTTTGCACCTATCTAAGCTATATCCTAAGAGATTATGGAGGCAAATTCCGACTCATAAAACTAAAGAAAATAATATAATTCCTCTGAAGGATTGGAAATCCTACCTCAAAAATATTTACGAATCCCCTATTGTTGTGGACAACATTCCAAACATTTCTATAGAGGATGAAGTGTTTTGTATAGAACACATAAATTTTGGGGTTAAGAAACTTGCAAAAGGGAAAGCTAAGGACATTGAAGGCTACCAAGATGAAATATTAAAACTTGGAGGGCCTATCGTCATCCCTCATATACATAAGGTATTCAATTTAGTAGTCAAGCAGGGATTCCCTAAATTGTGGACTCAAAGCCTCATTGTTCATATCTTTAAAAGTGGGGATAAATACAATCCATCTAATTATAGGACCATTATGACTAGCCCCATCTTAACCAAACTATATGAAACTATTTTGGAAAAGAAGATCAACATATGGCTTGAAAGCCATGGAAAAAGAGATAAAGGAAAAGTCATATTTAGAGGCTATCATTCAACTATGGACCATATTTTTATGCTTAGGATCATTGCAGAGGAGTTTCGTAATAATAAAACCAATATCCTTTGTTGTTTCATTGATTTTAGAAAAGATTTTGACACAGTGCCTAGGACTAACCTTAGGAATAGGTTATAAGGGATAAAATTTCCTTTCGAGATGAGAGATACTACAATAAGGTTATATAATAGCTTTATTACCAAGGTTAAGAACATTGAGGGATAGTCAAAAGAAATTAATTGTAATAAGCAAGGTTGTCCCCAATCCCCTACCCTCTTTGGCATATACATTAATAAATTAGAATATTGTTTGGAAACAGTTTGTTGTACTAGTCTAACTCTCATTGGTATAGTCATCATCCTTCTTCTTTACATTGATGATCTTTTTGTTATGGCAAGGAACCCCTATGGCCTCGGTAAGCAACTAAGAATCCTCAAGGACTTCTTCTCTAGTATGGGTATGACATTGAACACTAACAAAATGAAGGTTATGATAATTAAATCCCAAAACATCGCCTACAATATTTTTGTATATGACAACAATAGCTTGGAGGAAGTGCCTTCATACAAATATCTTGGAGGAAGTTCCTTCATACAAATATCTTGGAATTGATATTCATTGCAAGTTCAAATCGACATATAGTGTACTTGAGAAAATGATAAATGGAGGGTAGAAAGCTTATTATGGACTTGAAAACAAGTGTAAATTAGTGGACCTTTGGTTGTGGGATAATAAAAAAGTCCTCTTTGATACTCTCATCACTCATGTTATATTTTATGGATGTGAAGTTTGGGGATGCAATATCTCTAGAGAATCCTGGAGAAAGATAGAGCATTTCCAAAATAATTTTATAACATATAATCTCAAAATTAAATGAAACACACTGTATCCTATCCTCCTCGTATAAGTGAACATTTCCCCCATTGAGAGCATGACCATGATTATGTACTCAATGTATAAGAACAAGACAAACAACATGGACGACAAGAGGCCCCCAAAAATTGCTTCAAACTCTAGCCAAAACCACTAGCAGTTCAAGTGGGGATGACATAAAGATGTCAAGCATTGACTAAATCAATGGGGAATACATGAAGACATCATTATACAAAATATTGATAGTATTAAAAATATTATTACATCTAAATTTAGGGAAAATCTATGGTGTGATAAAGAATTAGAGGATAAAAGGAAATTAAGATACTACAAGGAGGTGGTCAACCCTAATCTAGAAGATCAAAAGTGTCTCTCGGTTTTGACTAGTGCAAAGAAGAAAATCAACATTTCTAAAATATGAACTAACTCCCACAAGCTGCATAACTAAACTAGGCGATGAAAAATTCCCAAAACACCATGGGATGAAAGAATATGTCATCTTTGTGACACTAAGAGGGTTGAAGATGAAAAACACTTTCTCTTAAAGTATCATGTGTGTGCCCAAATTCGATCACAATTTCAAAATATGTGCCACAATACCGACCTTCCTAACCTCCCAAGTCATGAAAACTATGGCGATCTTGGAAAGCTTCTCTTAATGTTTTGGAGCACAAAAATAATGTGTTAAAGAAATACAAGTAATTTCATTTATTTTTTAAACCCCAATAAACCAATTTTGATCTCAATGAACATTACTCATAATCATCATCATCATCATATTTATATAATAGTAAATTATATAATAATAATAATAATAATAATAATAATAATAATAATAATAATTTAAAATATAAACCACATATATTATATAATTAAATTATAAAAACTATTAAAACATATAATTAAAAAATAAAAATAAATCTTAATGGTTATAATGACCACATTTATATAATATAAAAAATTAATACAAGGTATATATAATATTATAAAACTCAATAGAATTCCATTTTTTTTTTTAATTTAAAATTAATTATATTTTTTTATATAATATTAATAAATTAATATAACATATATCTACTCACATACAACTTATTTATATAATTAAAAAAATTAATATAAAACTTCCCATAAACTCAAACTTTAATTCTATTAAATAGAGATAGAATTGTGATTTAATATATTTTTATATTTCTTTAAATTAAAATATATTAATACTAATTATATTTATATTTATTTTGTTAAAAAATATGATTGGCAGGAGTGAAATTCTGTGACTTCTTACAAATATATTAATACTAATTATATTTATTTTGTTAAAAAATATGATGGCAGGAATGAAATTCTGTGTCTTCTTATACTCTACCAGTCAATTATTTAAGGTGTTCTGGTTTTTTAAAAATATATTTCTACTAATTATATTTATTTTGTTACAAAAATATGATTGGCAGAGTCAAATTCTGCTTCTTCTTACACTCTACCAGTCAATTATTTAAGGTGTTCTGGTTTTCTGTAAAATATATTAATATTAATTATATTTATTTTATTACAAACATATGATTGGCAGGAGTGAAATTTTGCATTTTCTTACACTTTATTAGTCAATTATTATTATTTAAGGTGGTCTGGTTTTTTTATGATAATTTAGCTTGTAATTGTTGATAATAGTCAATAATGGTTATCTCATTATTAGTTTGCATATATAATGTTATTTGAGAGAAGTGAAAGTTTGTCCCCATCAACTGATTATTCCATGTGGCATGGTTTTCCTTGAATAAGGATGATAAATCAGATAAGTTACATGGTATTCATTGATTGCAGTCAATAACAACTTTTACATATATAATGATATTTGGGAGAAGTGAAAGTCTGTCCCCATCAACTGATTATTCCAAGTGGCATGGCCAATAATAACTTTTACATATATATTGTTATTTGGGAGAAGTGAAAGTTTGTCCCCATCAATGGATTATTCCAAGTGGCATGGTTTTCTTTGAATAAAGATGATAAATCAGATAAGTTAGCTGGTATTCACTGATAACAGCCAATAATAACTTTTTATTCCGGAAAGAAAGCAGTTTCCTTGATATTCAATTGAATCAAAGGAAACTTTTCATTACATATAGGCTCGAATCCATTACAACAATATATTTATTCATATCATTTTTAAGGGAATTGAACTTGAGTGAGGAGGATAGCAATCATTCCTTACAATAATCCAAGCTATACCCAATTGACAATATCTAATAATAACTACCTAATATTAATTTACATACTAAATTAAAATTATAATATTCCACTTTATTAAAAAAATATAACGTCATTGTAATTGTGAGACTGAACTCTCGTCTCTTGTTCATGTGCTGCTGGCGATAGCATATGGATAGGAATGAAGAATCTTTTAGTTTTTCATGCGCTGGTGGCGATAGCATACGGATAGGAAGGAGGAATCTTCTGGTTGGATGACAGCAATACATACAATTAGATAAAAGTGATGAGACTTCAACTACCATGTAAGATTCGATGAAATATTATTTAAAGAATACATTACTGGTCTGTGTGGCTCAGTCCGCTGTAATGGCGTTGTAAGTCTCAGAAAGAGTTGGTCTGTTTTCATTATCTGCTATGGTGAATCGCTCTGCAATGGTTGTTAGAGCACCACGATTTCTTCTGCAATAAAAGGCGTTCAGAGAACTTAGTCTGCAAAATATGTCTGATAAAATATATCTATAAATTGTCCGCTGCATCTGAAATAAAAATGGAGACTGAACTGTTGCTTTGAAGGTGGAAGATAAAAGGAATAAGAAGCTACGCAGAGTATGAGAATCACATAAAAATATACGACTTCAATCATTTATGGCAAGTTGTGGATGATGTTTGCATGATGGGAGATTATAGTCTTAAAAATTATGACAATTTTTAAGACATTTCAGAATAAACAGTCGCAAACGATAAGGAGCATCTCTTGAGTGGCAATAGATTTCTCATCACTTCAACTTTTTCAACTTTTGGTATGTGAAACAATTTTCCATAATAAGACATTCAATTAGAAAATTAATTAATTAATTAATTTTTAAATGAAAAAGAAGTTATGACCGATATCTATCATGTGGTTCAATATATTCCAGCAACCTTTTGCATATGTGGAAAAAATTATAAATAAATACATTAATTAATTTTTCAATTAAAAATAAGCTATGACATATATCTATCATGTGGTTCAATATATTCGAGCAACATTTTGCATATGTGGAAAAAATTCCATATTAAAAAAAATAAAAATAAAAGTTAAGTAATATTTTATAATTTCTTTTAAATATATAAATTCAAATAAAAAATAAATCGTATTTTTAAATTAAAAACCAACCCTAACATATATCCATCACTTTAATAAACATATATCCATCACTTTAATAATGGATTGAGTTGTACTTTAATTCTTTAGTTAAAGATAAAAGACGTTACTTTTTACCTTTGACCCACAAAATTTAGTTATCTTAATCATACTTTTCGTACTTAAAGGATGTTACTTTTCGTACTTAATAGAGGTTACTTTTAGCATATTGATAAACAAAATTGTGTCATTTTAATGAATATTTTTTATTTTATATATTTTTGGTATGGTGTTTCACAATCTATTATGACATAAATGATAAATCTTATCACAACAGCATCATAATAAATATATTATATATTAAAAAATAAAATTAATACAATAATAATAAATAAAAAAGTTTAATACAATAGATAATAGATATATATGAAATATAATAAATATATTATATATTAAAAAAATATAATCCAATAATACTAAATAAAAAAGAATATATATATATATATATATATATATATATATATATAT
>CBVK0101537286.1:0-12034 GCA_900067695.1 Picea abies | reverse complement strand
GAGTAAATCCGGGTGAGAATCGAACATGAGACTTCATTTTACAAATTTTCTTCCATTTACACGGCACTTGCCAATCCGTCTACACCCGTGCGGGCAATAGTATTTTCATATTAGAAGAGTAGTACTATTTTGTTTTTTTCAATAAAAAAAAAATAATGCTTTAAATTTACAAAGATGTTTAAAGTTTATATATGTAAAATTTAATTCTAAAAAGATGTTAAAATTGTATATATGTATTTTTAATTGTGTTTCTCATTTTCTAATGAAATATTTGTGGATATTAAAGTTTTATTATTGTGTTAAATATATTCATATAATTATTAACACAAATTAAATTAATAATTTTAATATTGTAATAAGAGAAACATTGTTTTTATTCAATTTCAATTTTATTGAAATAAGATTTAAAATATATCAATATATCTATACATTATAATCTAAAATATTTTATATATATTTTTAATATATATTATTGTCACTTCCAAATTCAAGTTTCTTGTAAATTTGAGAAAACTTCTACTTGTATGAATACGTACCCACGTTCCCAACATTTCCACTTTTCAGAAACTCATACAATATCGATATAAATACATATATAATATATATATGATCATTAAATTGTTTTTATATTATTAGGTTTTTTTTTCACTGATTAAATTTTTGTACACTAGATATCCAACCCTCCATCTTAGCTTGTCATCTTTTACCTCACATTTTTAAAGGGTTAAAATGCTAGTGTTTATTTCCGTAGTGTTTTGGGCGACTAATATCACTCTTTATAAAACATCCCGCCTTGATTGTTGCCTTGCTTTAACGAGATCGAAAATATGGTTGGTATTGTATCTATTTTTATCCTACATATCTTTTCACGTGGAAGAAGGTTCACTTGCTAAATTCCAAACCAGGTGGTCCTACGAAAAAAACAAAAAGTTGGTAAATGATTATAAATTTTAATAAATAATTTATTAAGAAATAGTTCGTTTCACACTCAAATATTTTTTAATTTTCCATGATTGTAATATTTTAATTTTCCATGTTTGTTTGTATTACGGTTGCTCAATCCCAACCATTAAATGAATAATGGAAAATTGTTAAGCGATAATGTAAATAGAGACGGAAGAAAAATCACATTTTTCACCTCTATGCTATACATATAGATTTAATGTTTCATATTTAATAGACTTTTCATTTTATTTTAAGGAAAAAAATTATAAATCTTGCTTCTCTCCCTTATGTCTTTTACACTTGAGGCTACTTACATGGAGAAAGTTCTAGATTGATTAATTGAATTGTATATTTTGATTTTGGATTTCTAGATTTACTAAGTTCCTCCATTCTTTTTGGTTGGGATTCATTTATCACTACCTCCCTAGAGGGGAAAGGTCTTGTCTTCTTTGCTATCTTTTGAGGGAACATTTGATTTCTTAATCCACGTTTCTAGACATGAATTGTTATTCTTCTTTGAACCTATTGTTGGTTTTCTTTTTGTAGTCATATAATCTTCATCTGATCCAAAACGGTTCTTAAACAAACATGAATGGTGTGTGACTCAGGTTTAAGCAAACTAACCAACAAAATAAGAGGCTATATGAGTTGTTGAAGAAGCCATGGAAGAAGAGTTAGAGATAAGTCTACAAAGGAAGAGGCCATAAAATAGTAGCTCAAAGCTACGAAAGTGGGTAAAATAGGAGGTTACGATTATTAACATGTTGGCCACACATTAACCTAGAAGAGAACATTTCTAGCAAAGAGACAAAGGGGAAATATATTGTTACAAAATGGGAAACTAAAGGGTAGGGATGTTTGGCCTTCCGACTACCCTAACCGATCCTAGCATTGCATATATCATGTTGCACAACAAACTAAAAGGAGTTCCTTGGTTGAGATTCAAAAGGCATTGATATTATTCCTATAAGTGAATTGCTAAAGGCCAAGAGAGAACCAAAATAGTCTATAGAGACCTCTAAAATTGTTAATTAATAAAGACTGAGCATCACCATTCCAAGTTTGTTTTCCCAAGTTGGGTTTCCATAATAAATAGTTTTATTCTTGTGTATGATTTCATTTCCACGTGTTTAATAATTGTTGTGGGTTTTCTATTTGAATGCTAGCGTAGTGCCATTGCACATTTCTCTGATCTAATTTCATTAATTGGAAACAAATACCCAAATAGTTTCTTTATTAACTAATAATCTCACAAAGAAATTAAATGCGTTTGGTAGATAAATTAAAGTTTTTGTTTGAATGTATGAGCAATAGATTCATTTTCCAAAATCACTCTATTATGTTGCTTGGGTTTTTATAACATTCAATATATGGTTCTTGTGTTTGGGATAGTGCCCTTCACACTCATTTCACCCCCCAAGCAGCGAGATGCTATTATATATATACACAAGCAAAAAATCCATTTTCACACTCACATTAACTCTTTTTCTTTTAACACATACAACAAATCCATTTTTACACTCAGAGTGACTCATTTTTTTTTTTCTAATATAGACATCAAATCAATTTTTTCTCATGGCCATATCATGATTTGTTTTTATATTACTTGGAAGCATTTCCCAGTGATTCTCTTCAACTTAGAGGTCATCTAACTTACCCACAAATAGTGATTCCCTCTTTCATTGATTCTATTGTTGTCTTGGTAAGATCAATGACCTATGAGTGAAGTTACACTAGTGAAAACAAACCAAGATTCAAGTCTTAAC
Organism: Picea abies; assembly: GCA_900067695.1. NCBI lineage: Eukaryota > Viridiplantae > Streptophyta > Pinopsida > Pinales > Pinaceae > Picea > Picea abies. Next base: position 9,323 of record CBVK0101537286.1, on the reverse strand, counting down.
ATAGTAGGTTTGGTTAACCTCTAAGAGTGAATAATTTTGAAGTGTGTCGACTATTCTGTAGCTAAGTATTTTTTTTTTCTAACTTAAATTTGGAGTGCATAGTGTAATTTTTTGTTGATCATAGTGTTGATTTTAGTTGTTTATCATGGTGTCTAATTTCCCTTAGAGGTGGAGTTCATAGTGGCTATAGCAGAGCATACATGAAGGGGTTTAAAAAAAAATTCAATACCTTTGATTTAACATGGTGGAGCATATTATGATCTAATAGTGATTGCAAAAGATAGAGTAATTATATTTCACATTAATAATTTGTATTGGTGAATTGTGTGGACTCTTAGTCTATCAATTACAAATATTCTGGTATGAGTACAAGTTTGAAATACTTGGAGAAGACCTACATGGTAAACACCTATAGTAGGTACAAACACATCAAAGAAGCATTTCCTCTAGGACTATTGTGCAATAGAAAACCCAAAATGGTAGGGATACCTCCTAAAGAACAAGATAGGGAAGATCTAGAGGGTGACTTTTCTCATCTGGAGCAAAGCATTGCTACATTTCATAATTGGTAACACAATTGTTGGTGAAGAAGGATAAGGAAGAAAACTTAGTAGAGACTGATAATGAAGAACACAAGGCATACCAAGAAGATTCCAAAGGAGAGAAGCCTGGTTACTTGGGTAAAACAATTTTTTTTCTTCATCTTCTAATGATGTTTTCAAAGTTGAAGCAAAAAATGTACCTATGTTTGATGGAAAATTAAAACTAAAGTCTTTAATAGTTGGTTGAAACAAATGGAACTTTATTTTGGCCTTGATCAAATATAAGAAACACAATAGATTTATTTTTCTTGTTTGAAGATGACCAGACATGATTTGTTCTGGTGGGAGAAATATGTGGATGCATTGAGGATAGGAAAGAATCCCATGATTATGAAATGGGAGGATTGCAAGGCAACATTTATCAAGTCACAATTTTATCCCATAGGCTACGAAGAAGAGTAACTCATGAAATGGAGTACCTTCAACAAGAATAGGGATAAGGGGGGCAAGAATTCACTTCTAAATTTAAGAGGCAAACTATTAGGTTGTGTATCTCTTTGGAAGAGCCAAGGGTGGTGGTGAAGTACCTTGGAGGAATTCTTATCCATATTTGAAGGTAGTTGCACCTTCTTAGTGTGAAAATTATAAATAAGGAAAGAAAGAAGGATCTCTAGATTGAGTTGGACTTCAAGAAGGGGAATTAGCACAAGGGACAAGAAGTAACCAACAAGATAAAAGAAAAAAACATGGTATCTACAACCATAAAAAGGATGGATCCTAATAGACATTGTAAACTGTATTATGGTGTGGATGGGAACATGGAAGAGAAGTGTAAGAAACTTCATCTAGACATGGGTCCGAAGTGGCCAAATTCCAAGAGGAAAACAAAGGTATCTACCAAGAAAAAATAAGAAGTGATAGAAAGAACCTATAATATGGATGAAGCCATAATGTTAACCACATTACAGTAGTTGACGGCAAGTGGAGACAAACATGCATTATTCCAAATCAAATTTCAAGTGAAGAAATGAAAGGTAAACACTTTATTTGACAATGCTTCTCAATGCAATTTGATTTCTGAAACATCAGTTGATAAGGTCGGTCTCAAAACTTATGATCTAGTGGAGTCAAGTCATGGTTGCAAGGGAAATCTACTATTATAATCACTTAGATATGTTAAATCAAGTTTTCCATTAATGCTAGCTATGTTGATGAAGTAGAATGTGAAGTTGCATCATTAACATGGGTGATTTTAAGAACCCCCCCTAAATTTATATGTATAATAAATGGGCAAATCCCCACGATACAAAGGAAAATATGAAGGCTATTTTATCAATAATATAATATGTATATATAATTTTTTGGCGAATCTTTTAGTCAATTATATAATCTTGTAAAATCTTGGTGAATCTTTCACTAAATTGTAAACTCTTGTAAAATTTTGGCGAATCTTTCACTGAATTATAAAACCTTGTAAAGTAAAATCTTGGCGAATCTTTCACTGAATTATAAACTCTTGTAAAATCTTGGAGAATCTTTCTCTGAATTAGAAAACCGTGTAAAGTCTTGCCATTTTTTTTGATAAAATATAAAACCATATATAATAATACAAAAATGTATTCAATAAATTGTACTATACTCATTTTACATATTTGGAAAAAGAAACATAATTTTCCCATCCTCTAGACAATGTTTCAAGCATTAGGGGCTATGTTTGTCAAGGTTCTCATTGTACACTCTTGCATATCCAGAGATATTGAATCCAATTATCTAAATTAATATCAAATATGTATATGCCTTGGAATTTGTGAATACATTATTTTCCTAAAAATTCTTGGATTTGCTCCAAACAAGAATCTTCAGTCAATAACATTTGGATATTTTATTTCTTTCGATTAACCGCCCTACATTCTCACTTCACCTTGTTTCCCTCTGCAACTAAGTGTGTTGTGGGATTACCCAACACTTCCCCACACAGAGCGCCCCAAATCTACATCATTTCCTATGAAACCCATGCCACCATAGAAATGTTCCACCTCCCTTCCCATATTTGGGTTACTAGAAATGATCTTTTCCTCCTGTACATAATTAAGTGGATCATTAATTCCAAAGTGACGGATGCCTAGTTGAGTCGGAGCCATTATTTCAGGTCTCTGGGTTCTATTGAATATTTATTATTTATAAAACATTCCCAATGTAGACAAAGTAAAAATTTATTCAACACAACAAATATTTGAATCGGATGAGAGAAAAATAACATCTAGTTGGCATTGTTTTTTATCTTCGACATTGTGATCAGTCCAAACCACATGAATTTCAAAAGCAAATCCATAAATTATTGGTCTAAACTTTGAAGGGAAAATCCATTCCCGCGACAAGATCATAAACTAGTTATGAAGGCCAACGAAATAAAACCCAAACAAAGACAGAGTTAGGGCACAAGATCTCATGTAGGGAGCACTTTTCAACGCTAGTGGCAAAGCATGTAACATAGTGTCATTTGGTCCACAATGATTTGGCCACAAAGAACCACAATCACTAGTGCAGAAGAGAGCTTGTAGCAGGCCACATATTGAGAATTGAATTTTTCAAAGGCCACTGGAATAACAGTGTAATAAGCACACATAAAGGATTTGCACAAGCCACAAAGGCCTTGGATAGGGAACACTCACTAGGATCAAATATAGTGTCATAGGTTTGCATCACGAAGTGGGGATGTAGAGGTTTCTATAGTCCCAAAAGGGTCGCAACAACATGATCATTGTGATGTGAAATTTGAGGCAACAAACAAGTGGAAACGGGAAAATGTAGAAATGAGAACTACCAGAATAATTTTAAAAATTTAATGTTCACTATTTTCCAACCAAATACACAGGGAAAATAAACACCAAACAATTGTATTTCAAGGGAACAATGTTTCCAAACCTCAAGGCACACTTACCAACATAAAACAGATCTGAAAATCACTTAGTACAACACGTTTATTACAACCATAAATCTGCCCCATTAGCTTCTATATGTTTGTTAAATCACTTAACAAAATCTGCTCATTCTTATGTAAAATCAACATGCATAACTAGCTCTAGAAACTACTCAATCATCATGAGAACATACTTTGAAAATCATATTTGCAAGTACAAATAGTGTGGGAGGCCCAGTTGAGTAAGGAATCTCAAAAATATATTTGATTGAGACATAGTTGGGATATTTATTAATGTTTTCCGTGTTAGATATTTCATCTTTGTATTTTTTATTTCACATTGAAATTAATCCACAAGAACTATATATATGGTGCACCTATGTGAAGAATCAAGATTCCACTGGATGGGAAAGAAAAAAAGAAAAGATTGTTGCAAAACATACTATTGATCTCCAAAAACACTCTCCACATGAACAAATGCACTCTACACCTATAAAAACTCACTCAGGAGCTACAAATTTACTCTCCAAACACTCTCTAAGCTAGTTGCATTCTCTGAGCTGCTCGAGGTTCTTATCTCTCTCTCATTCATTCATCCTTGTGTTATGGTATTCTTCAAACTCTATTATACCATGATATGCACAAGAACCCTGGTTAGGAGGGATTTCTTGATGGATGAACTTTCCAATAAACTAGATCTCTTCACAACAATGTTCCTATATTGGGATTGTATTCTTCCTAAGTTTTCTAATCTCCTGCAGCTATTCTACTTTTTATTTTTGTGAGAGTTCCAATTGATTATTTCTAACACAGTTATTAGTCCATCAACATGACAAAGTTATCATTCTTCTTTGATTTAGTTCCATTTTTAATGCATAAATTAATTAAATGAGATTCAATCTAATTGTGTCCCTTTTTTTTGTTTTCATGTAGCTTACTATTCTTTGTGTTACTGCAAGGTTTTATTAATTTTTGGAGAACATATGACAGCATGCACAAGGATGAGAATACAACGTTGTCTTAAAACAAAAGGCCAATACAAATAAGTTGCCTTTGTCCCATACTCCAGTTCTCTCCCTTTTCAGCAACAAGGGTATCGATCTTTTCTTCCTTTTGAGAAATCACATCAACTAGAAGGAATTTCTCCAACGACTCCCATATCTCTTGATACATGTGCACAGTGGATCCAAGCTATCTATCATTGTTCCTTCAAAAAGAGTTGGTTCTTGAGGAATTATATTGATCTTCAATCGTAATTCATTTAGACCAACTATACTGGTATCAATCCTATCAATGATTATTTTTCCTACAACAGGCTCAACTATTCGAAAGTTTATTAAACTTGGTAGTGTATTTTGGTGACCCTCTAGACTTGGTGTTTTATGCCAAGGGATCCAATAAATATGAAAATTTATTTTCAACTATCGTAATGAACTTTCCTTGCCTTTGGTCACTCATATGACCTTTGCGCCTAGTGGTGTATAAAAATATATGTATCAGATGTCTTAGTCGCTTTTTCCAAAAGGTAGGGGGACTGACAGGTCGTCCTGGGCTCCAGGTTGGTGAGCTTCTCGTGGAGTCCAAGCACCTATATCCCCCACCATACCCTTTTTGTATGCGTCGATATATCTTAGAGAAAACAATGTATATAAACCCATACGAATCGTTTTACACTAGCAATGTGGGATTAAAACTCAACAGGGTGTTTAATCAACACTGTCGATCTCTTGATCGAACAACTACTGAGTCTCTAAGGCTTTATTTATATCAATTGAATTTTGTAATCTCACGAGTCTCTAGAGTACCTTTTCAGTTGATTGCTAGAGGTCAGTGAGATACAAGAAAGCTTCATCTACATCATTATAAAGATCAAGAAACCTCTCTTCCACGGATCTCTCATGGACGTTGGGGTAAATCGCGTTCTTGTTCTTTCTCGAGCACGACTTTATGTTGCAGATAAGAGGGATGATGAATCTCCTCATGAGCAGAAATGCACTCCTCATGGATGTGGAAGATACAACACTTGCATTTGTATCTGAAACCATAATCTAATTCCTTACAAATGCTACATATGAACTCATAACCTTCAAACGAATAGCATAAAGTGTGATCATAGTGAGACTATAAATACTCCTTCTCTATCATGTCCTCGGCCGCCAATCTATATAATTCCTTTTAAATGGTCAATCTTCCACTGCAAGAAAATGTACTTCAAAACATCCACACTAAGATTCTTATAGTAATCTAGATCAACAACCTCAATTTTTGCTGCCCCACTGAGAGATATTATATCTACACAACGTCGATTAGGCACTAAGACACATTCTTTATGTCACTATAGGATTCTATAGCTTTTTGGATACAAGGTTTACTCAGTCACTTTCATGGCGCCAAATACTTCATTAAAATGGACCATACAACCAAAATGGATCCCCAAGACACAATACTTCATTAAAATGGACCATACAACCAAAATGGATCCCCAAGACACCAATTATGCAAGAGGCATTCGAATAGAGGTAGATGCTTCGAAGTATGAAAATGTTTTTCACTGATTCTATCTATGTTTGTAGAATCTCTCGACTGGCATTGTCTTCCTTCAAAAAGCATCCAAGTGTGTCATTTGCAAGAGATGCATCTCTTATAGCATAGGTTGTCTTTGATGTTTCTTTTCTGGAATGCACAATGACCAAAACTTGATTCTTTCTAGAAATCGACATCACCTTTTCATAACACACATCATTCATTTGATTCCTCATTTGCTCCTGCATTTCTAAAGGAAAGTTTGGCATGCCTGAGAAGGCTGCACTGGAACTTAGTTTCATAGATGACTCCCCAACTCTATTCTCATTTTCTTCAAAAAGGCCATTATTTACTGAAACTGATTATGGAGAGGGACCCATGGTTGAATGCCCATTTTCCATGTCATTAAATGTGGATGAATTAGCTTTATTTTGTCTTGATAGGGTGCTTGACATTTCAACCATATTCTGGAGATCCTCTGGTGAAATGCTACCAAACATACCAGATACTGTTTTGACAATATCAAGGGTTAATTTTCCTCCATTTAAAGCAACCAAGGAGTATGGGTCGACATTTTCCATCAAACTCTACATAGTTATGAACATATCAGGATTTTCACTCAAGTTCCTCAAGATCTCAGCATACATCTCCTCATTGGGCACATTAGGTTCTTGAAATCTATCTTTTGAGAACCCATTTGAACCTCTGACCCCTACTCACCATCACTTATATCTTCTATAATAGAAGTCACCATTGGAGTTGACTACAGATCCTTTTTAGCAGCCAATTGAACAACTTCTTCCTTAATTATCTTTATCTCTAGTCTTTTTTGTTTTCAAGTTTATTGCCTGATTACCAACTTCTTACTCTGTCTTCTTTTCTTTTCTTTTCAAGTCTACAAGTTCAAGTATATTTTTGTTTGTTCAAGTCTCTTCCTTGTTTATTCAAATCTATTTTTGTTGGTTGCACCATGTAGTAAGTGATTTGACAGGGCTTGTTGCACTGATAACAAAGTGCTTGTTGCATCATGCAGTGAGTGATTTGATAGGGCTTGTTGCACTAATAAAAACGTGCTTGTTGCATCATGTAGTGAGTGATTTGACAGGGCTTGTTGCACCATGTAGTAACAGAGTGCCTCAAAATAGAGTGCCATAAAATATAGTGCCAACCATTTGCTTTGTCATCATAGGCAATGTTTCTCATGTAATTGACACCAATGCCATTCTCATCTATTTGACATCAGTGCCAATGCCATTAATGCCAACCTGTATTGACATATTGTGAACATATAGTCCAAAGAGAAGAAAATAGATTTACTCTAAATGTAAATACCCAAGATATTATTGTATGCATTCAAGAAGACACACATGTACATAGGACATAAGAGACATCACTATTTTAATCAACAAAACTACTAAGTGTGGATAAGAGTGGATGATTCTGGCATATGTATTATGTTCAATTTTTGTAATAACTATGCCCAACATTGCCACACAACATTTCACATGTCTCCAAGAGTCAAGACCTGCTACCCTAATAAATTAAAGCTCAATTTTTTGTACATGTTGCAATTTGCCATTCATACAGGACCTAAATTCAATGGCTCTAAAGGATTCTACTTGAGATTACAAGTTGACCAATCCTTGTCATTATTATGTTAGGGTTTCATGTTATCATATTGAATCTTGAAAACCGATTAATGAACAAAATAGAATATATGTCAAGCTGTTCAAACTCAGAATTGTTTCATTTCAAGAACTTTTCTCACTAATGATCATAACATGTGTTGATGAAACTTTGATTCCATAATTAAACTTGTTGATATCATAACATGTGTTGATGAAACTTTGATTCCATAATTAAACTTGTTGATAAATGCTTCCTAAATCATTGGATCTGACACATTTCTCACATGGTTCTATATTTGTCTCTTGAAAGTTTTAAGGATAGGTCCATTGGTTAAGATTTTACAACATAATTTATTTGTGGATGGTAATGTCTGAAATATATTCTAGTAAACTATGTTAATGATTCATCATAACCTTTTTGGTGTATTGTCTAAAAGCCACGACACTCCATTTTGGTAGTTTGTGGACAACTTTTGAAGATTCTTTGGCACCTTTGTTCATATACAAAAAATAAAGATATGTTTTCTTTAGAAATAATTCATTCATAATGTTAAATAAAGTAGTAGACATTTAGGAAAAAGACAAACTAATTTTGGCAGATTCACTAAAATACAACAATTTAATAGTATAATCATTATCTACTTGATTGTTGGCAAGTTGAACCAAATGCTATAGCTAAAAAGATAAAGAATGGGAGTAAGTAGGAAAGTAAAAACTTATGCTATACAGGTATTGTCATTAACCATCTCCATTTTAATAGGTTTCACTGAGCAGTTCAAACATTTCTAGAAAGTTGGCATTAACCTTATACAACTCAAGCTGGTAGATCCAATTTCCCACTTAAGAGAATAAGAAAAGTGAGGGAAAAAGAGACAAATTTTAATGGAGCCCTATGTATCAATTCTACCAACAAAGACTGCAGGGAAAAATGGATCTCAACTTGCAATGATTCTATTTTTTTGAATAGAATTAAGCTTGGTAACAACTAATACATTTCATAGGTTATTATTTCAATGGACCTTGATCCTCTCCTCACTTTTTCACTTCCTTTAATCATTTCTTATGAGGCTTTTGAAGGTAATAAAGAAATCTTGTACAGAGATAAAGAAAATTGACCAATTATCATGTTTGATTATCCTTCTATCAACTTCCTTCAAGATTAGACCCACTGATGATTTCCTAAAAAAAAACAGTAAAGTACTATACTACAATACACATAAACCCTCTCAATACAAGCAACCTAGAATGTTTGAAATTTGACATATTTTGACTTGCACTAAGATGAAGCCTTTGAATTTAGAAAGTAGCACCCATCTCAGAGAGAGAATTATTTAGGTTGTTTAAGTTGTTGTTCTAAATTCCCAACCCTTTTCTATTTCTCTATTTTAAACAAATTCAACTCTAGTTCATGTGGTAGCATAAATCAAGTATCTTGAGATTCATTTTCTCACTTCTCGGGCTTGAGATTTCATTCTACGCCAACCTCTAAGAAACTTGGGGTTTTTCTAAATGGCCACTTTACACCAAATTGATGTAGGTGTATTCCTAAGTTTTCTGGTATAGATGAGAGGCATGCAATTGTGATGAAGATAGAAGAGATGAAGGAAAACACGATATTGAAATGTGGACATGTTAAGCCCTAATATTGGCTCATTACCCATTAATTGGGTCATATTATATTAGTAATGTTATTTTATTTATGTCGACTTT
>CBVK0101537282.1:0-15624 GCA_900067695.1 Picea abies | reverse complement strand
GTTTCATCCAAAGAACCTGTGTACAACATGTTGTTGCTGCAATATACTCTTCCTCAGCTGTAGATAAAGATATTGATGATTGTTTCTTTCTTAGCCATGATATGAAACACTCACCTAAGTAGAACGTTGCTCCACTGGTGCTTCTTCGGTCATCAATACAACCTGCCCAATCTGCATCTATGTAGGCAATAAGTGATAGATCTTTTTCTTTTGGATACCATAATCCAAACTCTTATGTTCCTTTGAGATATCTGAAAATCCTCTTTACTGCTAATACATGTGATTCCTTTGGTGCTGATTGAAATCGTGCCACTTGTCCAACTGCTTGCATTACATCTGGTCTGGATGCTGTTGTTGTGCCTCTTTTGCCACCTAGATGAGCAAAACAGAGGTGCTTGCAAGCTTAGTTGGGTTTGCTAAGTAGGACAGCTGTAAGGAAAAGGGTTAGAGAAAGAAATATAAAAGAACAACTAAGAATTAAACTAAGAAATAAAATAACAACTAAACTAGTGAGCATAGGGACATAAGAACAAAAGAAACAATAAGACTCATGTCACCAATGGTAAGGTTTATATCAGTGAAAGAAAACACCAAGAAGAAAGAGGACTATGAGTCCCTTCTTCCTCCAAGGGAAGGCTCTTGGACCCCCACAAATAAGCTCTTCTTACAACTTTGAATGAAAATGGTGAAAGAATTCCTTGCTAATCCACTCAAGGGGTGAGATGGATTGCCCAATGTAATGGTGCTAGTATACTCTTGATGAGAATAGAGGATTCCTCAAGAGAATAGTAGCAACATAAATTTTCTATTGAAATTCCTTAAGAATGAAGTGCACCCATGGCCTTGTTTTATAGCACCTCTTTGAGGTATTGTGCAACCAACTTGTAGTGTGAAAATAGGCTAATTAGGGCATTTTTAGGTCTTTGACCAGCCACCCAATCGGATTCAGTCCAGATTTGAGTGTCAAATCAACTTGGAAGTTGAACCAGAAGTGGGTGGGAGGCCGACCACTCTCATAAATGCGTTGTTCTCAGATGTGCACGGCTTTTAGCGACCACAGTCGCGCATCGGGCGCATGTGCACTTTTCCTGCGTTTCTGTTTTGCGCATGTGCGTGCACGCCCTGTGTAGTCATAGTGCACTTTAATTTTGTCATTGGTTGTATAGTTTTTGACCCTTTGGAAATGCTTTTGTGGTAATTTTGGTCCATGGGTGACCTCATAACTGTTCGACGATGCTAGATTCTTGTAACCATTTGCGGATGATATTTTAGTGATAAAAAATGCCCCCTGATGGATGAGGTTAGGAGCATACGTATAGACGAAATTCATCAATGTTTCTTCTACTGAGAGTGCCGTTGTAAGAGCGAGCGATAGTGGGATTGTCAAGAGTTACCCGTTGGAGGGAGAAGGGAACCTGTAGAACCCAACCTTCCATAAGGTGTGTAAAAATAAACTATGTACAAACGAGGCGGGCATGCCCCATGCTCGTGTCATGTAAATAAAAAAGGAATGGTGTGTTGATGTAGACAACTGCAGCACCCTTAGGGGCGATCGTGATGAAGGCATAAGACAATTCTATGGAGCAACATACTCTGAATAGTAGGCAGTGACATTTGTAAGAAATATCATGGATTTTGTAGGCATTGATAGCCCGACCAAGTTCATAGGTCTTCGGAAAATATAAGAAATAATTGCAATAGTCGCCAAGTAAGACCCACCGTACCATGAGAAAGTGTTGAAGTTGAATGTTATGGGGGTCAATGACAATAGGGAGCAATTGTGGTTCTCCTTGTGCCGTCCAATACCTCTCATTGGAAAGGTAATGAGAGTCAAGATACTGTCGCCCTTCTGGAAACTGTGTTGATGTCGAAAAAATAAGGGGACACGACTCTGAGAAGCTAAGAGCTTTGTGAAATTTACTAGGTGAGGTTAGGAACTGAGGAGGTACATGGACAAAATCAAGATGTATGGGGACTCAAGACTACCCTTGGTTGGGGGTATGTGTGAGGTATAAGTGGCCACAACCGTTCAACTAGGTCGAGTGTCAGGGGAACAACAAGACATGGGATAAGTTGTGCCAGAGGCAGGACAAAGTGAACAAACTCAGAGGGCAGAGGTAAGTGGACTGTGGGATACTCAGAGTATATGGATGATGTCAACAGGGGTAGATGATAAGGAGTGCCCCAACCAAGGGCGACATGGGTTGCGTTTGCCAAAAAAGGGAAGAAGGTCGTCAAAGGTGACGACAAAAGGATATGTAAATGTGGGAAACAAAGGCTTTTTACAATGTACCAACTAAATAAAAAATAATTTGGGATGAGTGTACAAATACAGAAACGGGTGCCCCAATGTAGTATGGTTGGGCCGGTTAGGGTGCAATTTGCTTGGAGAACTAGTGGAGGGTGGGGGCCCCATGGGTGGGTTTCTATATGAGGTAGGTGAAATGAAGGGAAATTTGCAGAGGGGCAAACTAATTTGTGGATGAAATGGAGAGTTCATGATACTGTGGAGGTGCAGTCAAAATAGAACCTTGAAGAGATAATATGGGAGTCTAGTGGGAAAGCTAGCAAAATGAGGAGAAGGAGTATGTGGCTGATTCACGACATGATGTAAGACTATCGGGACTCCCATCCCTAAAGGGTTGAAAAACATCATGAGTGTCAAAGTGAAAAAGGGTGCTATGAATGGGACAACTCATGTGGGGGAGAGTGCTACCGGGTGACAGTACCTAAAATGCAATGGAGGTGTTGGTACTGCAGAGCCGGAGATGGGGATCCTAAAGGCAAATGTCAGAGGGTGTGACTGGAGATGAAACTGAGATTCATAGGGAATGATTACATGCCAGTGCTGATTATATACCTGAAGGGGTTGCGTTGATGTATGATGCCCAAGTACTTGCACACATGAAAACCAAATACCCGACGTGAACAATATATGAAGAGAATCGAACATACAAGCATTTATTTGATAATTTTGAACATGAGCATGCGTACCTGGATGGGGTAAAAAAAATGGCGCCCCGAGGGCTAAGGATAAAAACTGGCCTGGGGATAGTCTTGATGTAGATGACGGGATGTTGATCCCGTGGCTGAAGATGGATCAAAAAACGGACACCCGGAGCTCCCGAAATGGTGATTGGAAGTTTGGCGAAAAGGCCTATATATAGTTGTAGGGCCCACATTGCCACCTCAATTGTACTTGCTGCCAGAGTGACTGGGCGAGAGGTATTCAGAGGAGATTTGGAGATTCTGGGAGAATGAGGAGCTGATTCAGGACCAACAAGCTTCAGGTTAGTAGTCTTACCATCCTGCATAGAAGTGGATTTTCCATTTATGGGTAGGGCCTGTACGGAGGGCCGTATAGGGGGTTTTATGGGTGTGGGCCCCCCAGTGCGCAGGCGATCTGGAAATATGTGCACACGGGTGCGTGCCTGTTATCCGAATAACCATGCATGGGTGCGCCCATAGGGGGACAAAGGCGCCCATGACATGCGCGCTTGTTTGCTACACAGTCGTGCATGGGTGCATGACTGTGTAGTGGACATACGCGCTGTGATGCGCGTCTGTGTTCGTGATAGGGGCGCATGGAGGTGCCCCTGTAGGGTGGGCAGGTGCGCACACATGCATGCCTGTGGGATGAATAGGCATGCCTGTATGCGCGCCTGTGGGATGGACAAGCGCGCATATGTGCACGCTTGTGGGGTGAACAATCACGCATATGTGCACACCTGTGGGTTAAACAACCGCGCCTTGGGGGCAAGGCTGACGGGTGAAAAACTCATCTTTTTTAATGTTTTTTATGTTCAATATGGATGACCTAGGACTGTATTATGTGGTTGCATGTGATCATTTGGCACAATGTTGGTCGGCTGGCGAGAGCGGGATTGGTCCCAGCTGAGGGATGTCGTGGCTATTGAGGAGCTGGGGGTTTGTGCCACTTTGACAGCCTGTGTGCTGCTGAAGTTCTTCGAGTGCCCGTTGATACGGGCGTAGGAGTATCTCTTATAGTTTCTGATCCAGATGTGGAGTCTAGACTTGCACTTCTTTATGGTGCGGGGAGAGCATATAGCCTTCACTGCGGTGGAGGACATATACTTTCTGACTGGGCTCTCGTTTCAGGGAATGCCCCTACCAGAGGACATGTCGTTAGCGACCTTGGGTCAGAGGTACTGTTCCAGGGAGAACTACATGTCGAGCTCCATCGTGAGCATCGGGGTGATGGATTCTCTAGCACATCATTGTGTAGCAGCGATGATTGTGAGGGTGTATGGGTCTCTCGCGACTCAACGGATCAATGGTGGTCAGCTGAGGGTTATGGGGAGGGCACTGGCTAGAGAGCACTTTGCTTGGGGGTTGACGCTGCATGCTAGGATGGTAGGGAAGCTGGACAGATGTCGGTCTACCGACATAGGGGACTTTGCCTTTGGGTCCATCTTGGTGGCCTAGTTTTTGGAGAGGGTGTCGATGTTGCACCCTAGGATTTTATTGGGCGCTCCTGGTGCATGAGAGCCGTGACTGAGGTGGTGGTCGATGATTTTGGTTCACCATGGTGGTGGTGAGGGCAGCCATTTTTTCACGGCTGAGGTGGCACAAGTGTGGCGACAGATTCCACAGGTTATACTGTAGTATCCTTACACTGGTGTTGACTTCCAGGGTGATTCGGACATGGTGTTACCTCCAGGGAAGGTGTTTGATCACTGAGGTATGTTTATGAGTTTGATATGTTGATTTTTGAGATAGCATAACATGTGTATTTTGTATAGATGATGATACTATTGTTTGGTTGTTTGTATGTGCAGATGTGGGACCTCACGGGCGCGAGGTTGAGCTGCTGAGAGTGCTGGCTTGCCAGGAGCCGGGGAGACCGCCGTGGGGAGGGCCCCAGGCAGGAGAGAGACGTCGGTGCGAGGATGCCGAGGCGAGACCAGATGAGGATGAGAGAGCAGTGAGGAGATGCCGTTTTGATGACCCAGGTGTCGGTCCATCGCATGCTCCTCTGGTGGAGGCCGAGGGAGATTTTGAGGACATTCACCGTCGCCTAGAGGCAGTGCTACAGGGCGTGCCTGAGGGCATGTGGTCGCGTATCTAGGATGAGGGCATCCTGGAGAAGTGTGTGGGAGTTCTGCCGACGTGGCAGGCCGTGGTGTGGTGAGTAGCAGTAGCAGGTGCTGCGATCACCGGACGGTTACGTCCCGGTCCGAAGGGACCAGTAGTGGGTGGGGGACCACCGCCCGAGGGAGGGGCAGGAGGTGGTGCTCTAGAGGCACCTTGAGTGTTGCTCTATGTATTTTTGTATGTTGTATATAGGTTGGTGAGCCCATTTTGGTGTAGTGGCACCAGTTTTGTACCAAGGTGCTTCACTGGCCTGCGGATGTTTGTATATATGTACATAAACATTTTGATGGCACTGTGGACCGATATATATATATATATATATATATATATACATTTTGGGATCTACATGATGTTTACATGTGTTTTGTTAATGTGTTGATGATGTCTAATCTATATATGTTGTGACAGGTTGTTTGATAGTTTTATATATGTGTAGAGGTATCTTGATGTGATATATGCCAATCTAACACAATGTTAACTAAGTTATCTGTAATTTGATTCAATTGTTTTGGAATATGTGTAAATGTAATGAAATCAAAATATCGAGATAAAAGTATAACTTGCAGGTATTTGCGAAAGAGGCAAGGATCGCAGACGCGGTACACATTGTTGAGCTGGAGGACGACTAGTTGAGAGTTGAGAAATATGCTAAGGTGATGAATACGATGATGCTGGGCATCGACCAGGAGGCCAATGACGACAGTGTATTCGGCTTGGTTTTTGGTTGCTGAACCCAAACATATGCCACTAGAGTGGAGCATTTCATGTGAGGGGGTATAGAGGGCCCAAGCTGCCGAAGTGAGATTTTGTGTCCAATGGCTGGCGCCGTCAGCGTAACCGATGTGGTAGGCCAGTGGAGGAAGCATCTGTCAATTAGCACAAATGATAGTTTAGACTTGAGAGATGGAAAAAAGATTAAAAACGCTATAAAATAAATAACCTAAAGTAGAATGGCTATACTTAGGCGTAAAATTTCTTTAAGTATAACCCGTTGACAGGTTCTTTGAGGGAGAGTCCTTCGGGAGAGGCCAGGATGTATGCGCCTTTGGTGACACAATGTTGGATAATGTAGGGGCCATGCCATAGTGACTCGAATTTGCCATGACCGAGGGTATCATGAGCGATATCGTAAGCAAGGACGAGGTCACCTTCGTGAAATGAGCAAAGGTTGACATGGCGATCAAAGGTGGCCTTTGACCATTTTTTGGTTGCCTCATTGTTCTGTAATGAAGATCGACGATCTTCATCCAGGGACTCTAAGTTAAGCAAGCACTGCTCCATTGGAGTAGTGTTGGGTAATAGCTCAATTATAGTGCGTAAGGTGAGAATTTCGCACTCGATGGGAAGAGTGGCCTCAACCCCATGGACTAGATGAAATGGTGTGAAACTAGTGGTCGTTTTCACAGTCGTACGGTAAGCCCATAGTGCGGAAAATAACATATGCTGCCAATTGGTCTTATGTTTATTAACCATGCGCTGTAACATGGTTTTGAGGACCTTGTTAACCACTTTGACCTGTCCATTAGACTGAGGGTAATATGGTGAGGCAAACTCATGGGAGAATCCTAACCGGGATGAGAGTTCGACGAAAATCTCATTCTCAAAGTGTTTCCCGTGATCGAAAACTAGTTGGAGTGGTACGTCAAAGTGGGGTATGACGTGATTAAAGAAAAAACGCCCTGCGGTGTCAGCGGTATTGTTGAAGGTGGGCATAGCTTCAACCCATTTTGTGAAGTAATCTACTGCGACAACAATGTATTTATGTCCATTGTTGGATGGGGGATTACAAGTCATGAAGTCGATGCCCCATTTATTAAAGGGGCCAACAGTAATGACTGGGTGAAGAAGAGCAGGTGGTGCTCGTGCTTTGTTGGCATAAAGTTGACATTTCTCGCATCGCTTCATGGCATGAATGCAATCGTGAAACAATGTAGGCCAAAAATAACCTACTTGGATGATTTTCTGAGCAGTGGACATTCCTGAAATATGGCCCCCACATGCGTCGCTATGGCATTCGTTCAAGACTCTATCGGCCTCGTCGATAGTTAAGCATCGACGAAGTATGGTGTCGACCCCTCGCCGATATAAGATATCTCTGATGAGTAGATAGCGGGGGACTTGGTGGCGAATACGACGATGATCATCTCGTGAGAGGTGGTTACCGAACTTTTGGGTTCGGAGGTAGATGAGGAGGTCGTCGTACCAAGGATCATCCGAAGTGATGTAAAAGAGATGTTCTTCGGGGAATTCGGTATTGACGAGGGCACTGGTAGTATCAGAGGGGAAGGTCGTGACAAGTTCGGTGAGGACGAGAGCTTTCTTGCTCTTGGGTTTTGAAAATTCAAGATCGTACTCCTGAAGGATAATGATCCATCAGGCAAATTTGCCATTAATTTTCCAACGGCTGAGCAAGTATTGCATAGGGTTGGAATCTACTACGACCTTAGTCGTGCGAAGCAGAATGTAATGGCACATTTTTTGGACTGCGAGGACGACTACAAGGGCTAGTTTCTCTTCATGTTTATACTTCAAGGGTGGCCCTGAGAGGTTTTTACTAACGTAGTAAATGACATGCTCACGATCGTCATCGCCGATTTGAACGAGAACTCCTGCTACTGAGATAGATGATGCTGATATGTAGAGGATATAGTCGTGATTATAGTCGGGTGAACTAATTAAAGGGGCGTTAGATAACGTCATTTTAAGATCGTCAAATTCTTTTTGGGCAGGTTCATCCCAATGAAATGGGATGTCATGGCGTAGTAAGCAAAGGAAACCGTGTGCTCGAGTGGCGTTGTCTGGGACAAATCGCCGTAGAAAGTTAGATTTTCCATGTAGGCTCTGGAGTTGATGTAAATTCCCGGGAGGTAGAATTTCTGTGATGGATTGGACTTTAAGGGGGTCCACGATAATATCACTTTGGGAAACGATGAATCCAAGGAGGCGCTCCACAGTGACGCAGAACACGCACTTGAGGGGGTTCAAGCAGATGTTAACTGACGACACCGTTGGAAGATGATCTATAAATTATCAAGATGTTGGGTGCGTTTCTTGGATCGAGTTGTGAGGTCATCCAAGTATGCAAGGATGATATGAGCCAGATCATGAAAAATATGTCATAGCCCATTGAAAAGTTGCGCCAACATTCTTTAAGCCAAAAGGCATGAAACGATATGCAAAAGTACCCCAAGGGGTAGTGAATGTGGTTTTGTATTGATCGGCTGGGTGGATTTGGATTTGATTATAACCAGAGAAACCATCCATGAAGGATAGATCCTCATGGCCTGCACATTCGTCGATAATTTGATCAATGAAAGGTGTTGGAAAGTTGTCTTTGGGACATGCGTAATTGAGATCGCGAATGTCTGTGCAGACGCGGATAGTGCCCTGTTTTTTGTTAATGGGTACAGGGTTGGAAACCCATGATGTATAGGCGATGGGGTAGATGAACCCAGCCACGCATAATTTTTCAATCTCAGCTTTGATGGTCGCTGCTTTGGATGGGTGTAGCGGACGCTGTTTTTGACGAACTGGTGTAATGTTAGGCCAGGTGTCGATGCAATGTTCGACGATAGAGGGATCAAGGCCAGGCATTTATGTGTATGACCAGGCAAATATATCCCGATATTCTTGGAAGAGGGATTTATAGGCGGTGATTTTTTGAGGAGTGCAAGCGGCGCCAATGGTGATTTCCTTGACAACTCCATTTTTGATGGAAATGTCGATTTTGATGGTTGGGGAAATGTTGGCCATGTTGCCTTCTTCGAAAGCATCAGGGGCAGGAATGGGGTTGTTAAACAAGTGGATATTCCCTGATGGGATAAAATCCTTGGTTTCAACCATGTATATGGGATGTTGGTTAGGAGGCGTGGAGGCTTCTTGTGGAAAGAAGAGCACTCGGTGGTGTAGCACATCCCATGGGTAGTCAGGGGTGTTTAACTCTTCGAATATGTCCTTGTCATAGTGGAATTGGCAGGAATAAAAGGGGTCGTAAAGAGTGACATCGGTGACTGTCGCCGTGTGGCCATCCCCTAGTGATGAAGAAGTAGGGGGAATGACGCAAGGAGATTGCGATGGTTCACTCGACATAAACCAAATATCGAAGTATTGAGGAGTACCAGTGGTAGTTGGATGTAAAATTTCTGTAGGGAAATGAATGGGAGAATTAGGGGGATTTGGGGGTGAATCCTTGAATAAGTCATCCACGAACCATGGCGGAGTCGGGAGTGCCTCAGGTTTAGGAGAAATGATATGAAGAATCTCTAGTGACGAGGTAAGGTCAACCATCGATTCTGTAGGGGGCGCCAGGGTTTGAATCAGGGTCACTTGGCATTGCCTGTATTCAATGATCATAGGGCATTGGTATGTAAAATGATCTAAGGATTCACATAGAGAGAAAGGGCATCTCATACATTCATTGACTGAAGTCGTGACATAATGGATGTCAGTGATTTTTGGTAGGGATGATGTAGCTAGATTGGGTTCGTTCTGGAAGATTTGGTGTAGTGCGGCTAATGTCTGCCGGAAGTGCGGCAGTGCTGGGAAATGGTGTGTATAATGGCCATATTCTGAACATATAGTGCAAGTGAATTTGGTTAGTATCCCTTTACTATGTGAGTGAGGGGAGATAACGACAGTACTTTCTACAGTGGCGAGCGTTGATGGTGTTTGATTGAGTGGAATCAAGTTCTGTAACTCAGGTAGAGATGGGCAGTTGTTGGTTTGGTGTCCATCTTTCTCACATAGCACGCAAGGAGGTTGGATGCATGGGGGAAGTAGAGATGTGGGCTCCTTCTTTTTTCTCTTGCCCCCAGCTGTGGCAGGGAGGGTAGTGAGTGGGGGTGTAGAGGGTATGGTGGGAGTGAGTATGGGATTTGTCATTGGGATTCTTTGCATTTGGGGGGGGGAAGGGATGGTTGAGGGACCATTTCTGGTGGATGTAAATACCAAACTGGAATTGCTAACACCATATTAGGGAGGGTAAGTGTTGTGGCTACTTGGAAATATTGTATGCCAGGTGGAGGGTAGAAGAAGGGGCTTTGAGTAATGGCTTGGGGAACTGTCTCCCAAACTGGGATATGGCCTTGGGGAGAGGTGAAATCGTGGACTAGTGGAGTCAACGAGTTCGCAGGAGGCTCATGAGGGGGGAGCTCTGGGACTAGTGGGACGTCAGATATGATAGAAGCCTCCCTAGGAGGAAGGGTATCCTCTTTGTCAGTTTTGTTGGATGATACGACACATACTTGATTGGAAGGATGAAGGAGCGGTGGTGCACCATGGTAAGTTCCTAACAATGATGGGTCTTTGAAAATTCTGGGACCCATTTCGATGAGTGGGTATGCGTCATGACTCGTGTGTATGAGGGGGAGAATGTTATTGATGTTGGCAGAAGGGTTAGGCTCGTAATGTGATACTTGGTCAATGGTAATGATCTTCCCATTATGGGGGAACATCATCATTCGAAAGATGGAAGAGGCAACTACCTTCATAGCGTACATGTAGCTACGACCAAACAGGATATTATAATCGAGTGGGGCATCGATAACTTCAGTGTCGATGAGAATGGTCTTTCCCCCAAGTTCTACGGGGACATTTTGGAAGAGCCCTTCAAGAGACGATGGTCATCCATCATAAGCTCTTAAGGTAATGGTAGATGGGATGAGTTCAGGGGAACCAAGTTTCTTCCATACAGATTTAGACATAATGCATGTGGATGCACCTTCATCGATGATGCATCAATGAACTGTAATGTTCTGAATTTTTACTGGGATTTGAAAAGCGATCAGAGTGGGAAGGCAAGGTTCTCCATTGTCGAGATCAAATGTGATGAGTTGGGTATCCGTGGGGTCGACTGCCCCCAAGGCGGAAAGTAATGATTTCCACTAAGTGGGACAAGTTTGAAGGACCTCTAAGACTGACATGGCAGCCGGGGATTGTGCTAAGTTGTCAACCAAATTGTAATTATGAGCCACCCTAGCCTGGGGGTTGTGGACATTCCTACGCAATGGGATGTGAGGGATACGGAGAGGTGTTTCGGCGTTAGGGTGAGGAATTACCAACGGGGGTCCCGTCGGTGTTGGGGTTGTTTCTAGGGGAATGGGAGGAGACTCAACGGGTGCATGATATTGACGACTACGTGTTTGCAGAAGGATTTCTTCCTCACTGGTGAGGAGGATGGTATGATCTATAGGATTGTTTGGATTGAGATACTGTCCCAATTGAGGTGGGGTAGGCTGCGTGTCCTGTTGGGTGTTCATCACACCTTGGTGTGGAAGGGGATTCTGCAACATGGCTGGGGGGGGGTTGTTGCACATATTGTTGTGGGGCCTTCTGAGGGGTAGGCGGTGCTAGAGGATGTGTTAGACTTATTGAGTCTTTCAACCATTTAAAATCAGCGATTTGGGGGCAATGATGAATATAATGACCGAACTCACCACAAAGGGCACAAGGGAAGGTGGTTTTAATAGTATTGTTATTTTTCCCTTGATGCCTGTTGTTATTGCCGCCCTAAGGGTTTTGATTGCCTTGGTTCTGGTTTCCCCCAGTAGGTTGGCTATGTTGGGGTTGATTCCCGCCTTGACCTGGGTTGTTATTGTTCCTGTTTCTTCCTTTATTTTTGGCATTATTTGACGGATGGGTCAGATTTTCCGTATTCAGCTGTTCGAAATTTTGATATTACTGAACGGGAGAGGGTTGAACAAAATTCACCTCAGCATGAGGGTGTGGGGGAGCCATGGGCTATGGAGGACCAATGAATGGAAAGTACGGATTTTGTGGAAGTGGTGATCCATAAGGAACGTAGGAAGGCGTGGCGCTTTCTCTAGTACTTAGAGTATAAGCTGAGGTAGAGGGGGTACCATAACTTGTTTGGATAGGTGGGTGTATTGGGGGTGCCGGTGGTGGGACACTGATGGGTGGAGGAATAGCAACAGGGTATGGCTGTTGATAAGGGGGTGGGGGGTAATAAGAGGTTCCCCCATATGCCGACGGATATTGAGGTGTGCCATACATTAATGGTGGTTGGGGTTGAGGATTGTGGTGTGTGGTATTACCAATCAATCCGTCTGCTGAGTGAGACATCTCGAGTTTGTCCTGACCGAATGGCACAGGTTTTGGGAGATCAGAAAGTACTATGTATAAGTACCCTAATTGTGAATAGATGAGGTTGTATTGTTGAGCCTTACTGATGGCTTCTTCTTCAGATTGAGGGAAGGTGGAAGCTACATCTTTACCAAGGAGAGAGACAAGTGATCTGAGAAACCAGTCAAGACACTGTTGTTTGGTGGTTTCAACTTTGCACAAACTACGTCGTCTACGCCACTCGTGAATGTGATCAGCGATATGTGTGGCTAAGGTTTGTTTTAAATTAGAGAGTAGTTCAAGACCATTGTCGTGGCGGATTGGTAATTGGAATAAGGTCAAAAATTCTTTGGCCAAGGACTCGAAAGTCACATGGGACCTTGATTTTTCGTCTACATACCATTTGGCTGATGGGCCAGTGACTATGCGTTGAAATAATCGTAGTCTGATGGAATCATCCATAATGATGTTGGAAGAGCACCATAGGTGGAAAGTCATGACATGGTTGGCAGGGTCATCTCCTGCCTTCCCTTCAAACTTGGGGATGTTTGAAGGGAGTTTGGTAGGCATCGCAGGCCATGTGGGGTCATGCAATATAGGATCATTTGTGAGTTTGCTTAGATTTGGTATGTTAAGAGAGGCCAAATATGGCATCTGTAGTGGGGGTGGAGGATTAGTTCCAGCGATGGTGTGAGTGTGTTGTGAACTTGACCCTTGAGGGGGACTAGGTGGGTTGGTACTTCCTCCTTGAGAGGAAGTTGGCCCCCCACTTCCATGTAAAGGAGAGCGAGTGGACAGAGGGACTTGGGAAGTGGACCCAAGTAATGTGGAACCAAGCAAAGCTGATCCTAAGACATTCGCACTCACTGAAGTGTGTGAAGGTGGTGTTGATGAGTTGGAAAGACTAGGAACTCCCCCTAAAATAGGAGGGAGGTTTAGCAAGCATCTGGAACGACGGGGGTTCTGAGGGTCCCCTATGATGTCCGACTAGTTGAGTGGATGTGTGCAAATTGTGATGAGAGAAAATAAACAAGAGCCTTTGTTGCAAATTTTGAACTTTACACGATATATATCTAAATAAAAAAATGTAATCAGAAGTGCATCATACATAAAGTGTTTTGAAAAAGACACATATATATGGATAAGTGGGTTTTGTCTGCGTGGGGAATCAAAGAAAGCAAATGCTCGTGTCCTAAAAGACGTAACGTCCTTCCTCTCAAATAGCACTGGACCTTCCAATAGTACTCAACAGTGGGGTCTGAAGTCACCGGAAGAGAAACTAGTGAAGGATGAAATAATCCGTTATAATGAGGGGTAAAGGGGGCATATCCCGAAAGAGTTGGCGATATTTCCCAATAGCCACACAAAATCTGATCAAGGTGCAATTGTATTCCACAATTGCCACCTGGGTAGATGTCCTAAAATTTGGTCACTAGGTACCTCAATCAAAGTGCGACATTTAGATTTTCGGCCTAAGAAATGGGTCATGGGCTGGATCCCGTCCAAGAGGTGGGTGCCTCAAGGGGGGATGCACAGAACAACCGGACCTCGGACTTGAACCCTTCACAGGTATATCCCTGCCTTATGGTGTTAGGAACACTTGACTTGGAGGATTTGCAGTTCCCTATTTGACAACTTCTATTGTTTTGACAATGTGAGAACCAGATAATGGGGAGTTATTTGGATGCCTATCCCCGAAATCCTACCTAGACTAAAAAAATTTCTTTTGGCACCTCCTGTGGAGGAAAACTTGGTGAGTTTTTAGAAAAAATTTAGATGTGGTTTTTTGAGATATTGGGGGTGTGAACCAACCTCGTTGAAATTAAATGGGAGTGGATAGTTTCGTCAAGAAAAGGGTGGGGTGTTTCAGAATCCCTTTGGAGGAAACTTACTTTGACCTCCACGTTTCGAGAAGAAACTATGTGAGTGATAAGTGACTTTTGTGTGTGAATGAGTGAAAGTGTGCCAATGTTTTAATGAATTAGGTGTCACCTTGCTGCATGTGGACTTCACTTGGTCCTTACAAGTGTTGATTACCTAATTAACTAAGTGCCTTTGGTACAACCTTGCGTAATTCAAAAGTCCCTAGGAAACTAGCATGTGGACATGTGGGTCCTTTACTATTCCTTTAACTCCCTATTGTGATTTAATCTAAGAAAAGATTTGAAACTATCCTAGATTGTGATCATGTGGACATGTATGAGCCCGTTACAAAACCTTTAAACTTCCCTAGTGATTTAATCTAAGAAAGTAAATTTCAACACTATCCTATCTTTGTAGCATGTGGGCATGTATGGGCCCATTACAATCTTAAGATGTGTTTGAGAAATAAGCTAAGAGGAGTCCCAAGAGGGGCCGTTGTCCTCTCCTAAAGGTTTGAGTCTTTTTAAGGGAGATGAAATTGTCCTACAATATTTTTCTGATTCTCAAGGTCGCTTGGAAACGTGAGAGAAGAGAGAAGAGCATACTAAGTGATTGTTATCCAACTTCTAGTCCCAATGCAAGTTTTATGTATTTACAAATGATTCAAACTTATACTTTTAGTCAAAGCAAGCCATCCATGTGGAAAAATGAAAGCAAAAGAGGAAATAATGATTTTAAACCCCCTAAGTGCCTATGTGTTTTGACTAATCCCTTTATATGAAGAGGGAAATAAGTGTGGTGCAGCTTATAACATGCATGAAATCACTTTTAAGAAGGCTAGGGGCCTTCCCCAAATCACAAAAAAAAACTTACAACGTGTATTTTTTGCACAGGTGCGCGGGTCCCAGAGTAGACAGAGGCACACTGAACGCATGTGCGCAGACTGAAATAAGCTTATGGGCGTAGGTGCGCAAAACATAACTATGGTTTTAGCGCCTGTGCGCACGATGGACGTCTGTGGGCCAAAAAACCTGCGCACAAATGACACATGGTCGTGAAAGAAAATTCCGGATGGAATTCTCTCAATTCAACTTGGGATTGGATGTTTTGCAGGTTGGCTTGGGCCGGTTAATGCACCTACAGGTTAAATAAACCAAAAGAAGAGCTATAAAAACCCAAATGGGGTAGGAAATTGATACCTTTCCCCAGTGGAGTCGTCAATCTGTTGCACCTCTTTTGCCACCTAGATGAGCAAAACAGAGGTGCTTGCAAGCTTAGTTGGGTTTGCTAAGCAGGACAACTGTAAGGAAAAGGGTTAGAGAAAGAAATATAAAAGTACAACTAAGAATTAAACTAAGAAATAAAATAACAACTAAACTAGTGAGCATAGGGACATAAGAACACAAGAAACAATAAGACTCATGTCACCAATGGTAAGGTTTGTATCAGTGAAAGAAAACACCAAGAAGAAAGAGGACTATGAGTCCCTTCTTCCTCCAAGGAAGGGCTCTAGGGACCCCACAAATAAGCTCTTCTTACAACTTTGAATGAAAATGGTGAAAGAAT
>CBVK0101537243.1:0-12075 GCA_900067695.1 Picea abies | reverse complement strand
TATTATTCTACCTACGTGAGGGGTTAGGGAGGTTAGGTCCCTAAAAAAATTAGGATTTCTATGTCTGTGTATTACGAGTGTTGCTGCTCTGACAAGAGCGAGCTCTCTCCCACCGATGAACCATGGGAGCTTCCAGTGCATAAACCGCTAGAACCAAAATGGGAGAGAGATATCCCAATATATGTCAACTCGCCATAATAAACACACTACTCGACTTGCCCTGATTCCAAACACCATTAATGGTGGCTCTAAATTCCTTCGTGCCATCGGATTTTTCCATGGGAAGAAGAGTGATGGCCATGACACTATAGTACCTCAACCATTGTCACCAACTATCGCTCGTTTGGAGATGACCAATCATAGGTACCATGCCGTTGTGTCCAAGATTGAGATGAAGAAAATCCATACAAAGATAGAATGGAGTTAGTATAGTTCTCGAAGCAGTCGATTGCACCTGCTTCAACCTCCAGATCACATATAAATGCATATCATGTCGTAATTGACACTCCATCTAGGGTATGAAAATGAAATTTTAATTAATATTATAAGATTAATAAATTTTCAATATTAATTGTAAACCATTTTTAAATTTAAAAACATTTCCTAACCATTTTTGTATTTCAAAACACACGATATTTATACATGCATAATTCTCGTCTTTGTTGTGTCGACCCATATTTTCTCCCCTTCTAAATAAATTTGTTCTTACTCATTCTAATTCATGGTTTTTGATCCTTTGACAAAGATCTCTAACCTTTGTCAAGTTAGAAAGAATTTTTTTGGAATTGACTTATTTGTTTTATTAATTACAATAGTTTCACAATATACATATAAGTGTTTGATAATAGAGATTATGGTTAGGTTATATGTGTAAATGGTTTTTAGTAAGAAATTTTCTATTAAAGTATTAACATAATGTATATAATTGTTGCCATAATCCATATATAAAAGTTTTCTACAAAGGACCTCACGAAGGCTTGTGTATAGTACATACTCTCCAATAGTCTTATTTTGGATTTTATCTAGAAATGGTTTTGTGGAGAATGTTTTCTACTGGAAAAGATGGGAATCAACCATTCAATACAAGTGAAATTGTTACAAAGTCGAGACCAAATTTTCAATTCAAACAGGAACCTAGTCTGTCTTCCCCCCACAAAATAAAAAAGGGGCCCCGCTCTTTTGCATGGGAATGATTATGTATTGAGTGTGATGAAGATGATATGATTGACTTAAAATTACATCAATTGACGCTCGAGGGTATTACATTTAAATGCAATCCTCCAAACAAAATCAAGCTCCTCTTTCTTCATTGTTTTCGATTGAATAACCCATTTGAATCATAATTGAATATTTCCTGATAAATACATGTTCACAAATTAGCGATGCCTCCTTATATAAAAGGTAGGACGGGTGGTGCATGCAAGTGATGATATGTGCCCCCAAAATTGTTTTAGATACAACCAAGGGATCTCTAGTTTGTACAATCTCTGGGCGATTTTTCGATAGATGACTTTCACCTTCAAAATAAAATTGCATCTAGGAGACCAACAAAATGATGCTAAAAATGCAATAGATGAAGTAGATCTCTGCTTGGGATCAGGTCGCTTTGCATGTATGTATTGCTAGGATATAGTTATGATGACGAAAAGGAACTTGAAGCAACCATCGAGCTACCTAGTCACCATATTTCCCCATCTTGATGCTTGAAGCAACCATCGAGCTACCTAGTCACCATATTTCCCCATCTTGATGCGACTATGAAATATTTCCAAAAGGTTGCAGAATGTTTTATGGATAAAGGAGTAAGTGTATAGAAGGTTATGATCAACATGATTTGGGACACGTCCATTTCAATGTAAAATTGCACAATCATGGATGCATGCTATCATATTAGAACCAACGAAGAATCAAAGAACATTGGAACCTTCCAACATTGACACGTACATAAAATTGGATAATGAGTTTTTAATAAATATTATTTATCAAATAGAGAAAAACGTCAAACGCTCGGGCTGCAGTTGGTTAAATGGTCTCAATTGCTCGAACTTCCTAGCAAATAAGATAAAAGAGGCAACAAACAACCATCAAAAAGAGGAGGAAATCATGAGAGGTATGCTAGGAGCATGAGAGAGTAATTTATTCAATCTTTTCATCATTCATACCTTACAGATTTTCTCTTTGGATTTGACAGTCTGTGGATAACAGGGGTGGCTCATAGAGTATCAAAAAAGAACTTAACAATGGAAGTAGAAAGCTTATTTGAGGTAACTTTCTCATTTGTTTGAGTTCGCTACAATTTGTTTATGTTATCATGGCTGACCAGTTTATCTCATGTGCAGATAAATACCTTGAATCCTTATTGATCATTATTTCAGCATGTCTATCTTAATTGTTAATATTTTTTATACTTGGCTATTATCGTATGATCCGGATTTATGAAGGAACAAAATGAAATACATAAATACACATAAACGCAGATATGCAATGCAAGTAAAACTTCATTTCATTAAAAACAAATGACTGAAATATGCTTACAGACAGAATGGAAATAAAATAGCTCGGTCGCTAGTAGCTTATCTATGAGAAGACATGTGGCGGCTACTGGCCTATGAACTCTGTGTTACAATGAGTCTTGAAGGCCTATATATTATTGAGAAACAATGGAAAACCCTAAACATCCAAAAACCTAACCCTAGGAGATGAAACGCCAGAATATGGGCCCCGTTGGGGTAAATTAGTACATCAATTTCTCAGGGTTGTAACTTTGGCATACTATCTTCATTTGACGCACATGATACATCGTTAGAAAGATCTATACAAGGACTACACTGCAGACAACGATTATTGAGTTTGAAATAAATTCATATTTGTCGTAGAATTCATGCACAAAAAACGTCGTTTAGGGCCTCAAAACAGCTCCGAAAGTTTAAGACCCAAAAAACTACTAAAAATAGTAAATTGTACTACAATTAAGGAAACGAAAAACTGAAAAAAACAATGATGTGGGTCCAAGTGGAATAGACAAGTGGCCACAAATATACACCTGGATCAATTTTAGCTTTTCCATTTCCCTACTAAACACTTCCTTATCAAAAGTGTTGACCTTGATAGGACCACCCTAAGAGGATTACAAAAAAAAATCTAGGGATCGAATCCATGTATGTAAGATGTGAAACTCAATGCCCAAACAATTGCTACTGTCCAATCGCTCCACAATCCATCCATTGACTCCCCATATTATTTTATATGGAAACCCAATGTTTAAAGGTGCCCGACAAATCTGCAGGAATTATTTCTGTCCAAGTTTGTGTGCAGGAATAAATACACTCTATATGATATGTTTGAAGAATGATTTTCACCAGAGAAAGACAATCGGCCTGTTGAGTTAGCATCACCCTGTTAATGCTTCCAAATCGTTCTGTTGTTCCAGGTGGAACTCATGGTCCCCGAGCTTCTCCCATAAAAATTAATTAAACCAGTTTTAAAGAAAAAAGGAGAAAATAATTTTTAAAATAATGAATAAATCTATACCCTTGTCCATATGAATAATCGATAATTATCATGTGAAATGCAATGTCTTTGTCACCTTGACGATTGGAAACCTGCATGCAATGCGATGTTACATAAGTCAACTATGGCGAAGCTGTTGTTGCAGATATTTACATTGCCAGCCCGATCTCTTTATCGGGTTCGCCACAGGAAAATAAAGGTAGTAGGAGTAAAAAAACTTTATGCTTACGTGAAACTATTGACACAACATCACCTGAATTATTTAACTTAACTTGATTCCAAATTCCGTTCATCTATCAAATCAAATGAGTTGGGTTAACTTTGCTCCATCCCATTAAAGAAATAAATGTACAATCGAGATAAAGATTGCTGCTTACACTTCTACTAAGCCAGTAAAAGTTGAAAAAACCGGAGTATTGTTAAGAAAAGGTGTTGGCTCGTTCTACCTTTTGGGTTTTTTTTTTACTGGAATCCCACTGAGTAAATTTGGGACACTTCTTGTAGTCATAAGCACCCGAAAAGAAAGTACAAGAAACTGTTAAGCTTGGACCAAATGATTACTTTGAGAAAAATGAAAACAAAACAAATCTTGAAATGCGAGCAAAGAAGATCCAGATACGTAGAGTGAAGAAATTTATCAGCTTATCAAAGGATTTGATATCTTTGGATTGGAATAGGCCACAGTCCAACCTGCCTTCTCTCCGGTAGAACACATTTCTCTTACAAAGATTCATGCAGCCGATGAAGGTTTTCATCTCAATCCTTGTGATAAATTATTTATTTTTTCTGCTTTCCTGAATTTTAGGGTTTTTCCTTTCAGTCCTCTTATAAAATTGTCATCATGCTTTTTTATTTCCTTTTGAATTTTAGTTTGTGTAATTCATGTGTTCTGCTTTGTTTGTAATTTTGTTTTCAAACCAAGGAGGTTTTAGGTACTGAAACTGCAACTATCTTGAGGAGTGGGGACATAACATTAAGATATTTTAGTAGGAATTGAGTTGCAAGTGGCTTGACTTGGTCAGGTAATGTGTTGCTGCATGAGGTAATGTGGTGCTGCATGAATTGTAAAATTATTATTTAATGAAAAATGTAGTTTCTGGAAATTTAGCTTTTGCAAGTTATTTAAATCAGTAAAATATTACATTTAATATATTTGAGTGTTTTATGAAAATGTGATGGAGAAAATAATAATCATTCTTTTCAATTATCTAAACTAAACCTAATTAAGATTCATATCCAATCTTAAATACCTCTACACAAACATATTTAAAATAATAAATAAATTCTTTTATAAATTCAAATTCATTAAAAGCTTACAACCTCAAGAACAATCTCCTGTATTCACTTCATTGATCTAACGAAATAAGACATACCAAGAGACATTTATCGAGTCAATTCAATGCTTAATTTTGTATATAATTCAATATCTTATCTTAATAATATATCGTTCAACATCACATAGTTTCCTTTCCTTGTTTGTATAAAACAGATTGAAGGACTAAAATTTCAAACAAAAATAAAAACAAAAACACAATAGAATAGAGAAGCTTGAATGTCTTGAAAATATGATTCATACATAATGTGATGTTTCGTTCATAACATGCTCTCTGAATCAGATATATTGCAGCTGTTCATGCACATACAGGACTGGAAAGAAAAATAACGTTTCGTTCATAACATGCTCTCTGAATCAGATATATTGCAGCTGTTCATGCACATACAGGACTGGAAAGAAAAATAACAGAACTGAAAAATAAGGGAGAAACACACCACAAAAAAGCTCCATTCTTATTACTTATTTTTTCATGTAAAATTATATAATATTAAAAATCAATTACAGAAATATGAGTAACAAGCCCCCAAAAAATTCTTCAATATATGAGAAATATTCCTCCAGTTTGCATTGTTCTAAACTTTCTCCTTTAGTTTTATATGAGAAATATTTCTCAAGTCTACACTGTTTTAAACTTTTTCCCTTAGTCTTCAAGGTGTAGGATAGTGGGTGACAGAGTATGCTGTTAAAGCACTTCGTGATATTAAAGTTATTGGTTTGAACCCTGCATGGACAAAAAATCCAACCATGTTAAGGATTGGTATGATTTTGACGACTTAGATACCCCTAAGTAATGGTTTCTCAAAAAACTTAGGTTAATAAAAACTACAATTTTGAACTTCGAAGATATCTGCTACAGTTTTTCAAATAGACTTATTGCACAACTCAATCTCTTCATCATGAACTGTTCTTTTACAGTCACCGAGCTCGTATGATCATAAGCTTCACACACCATTCTTGAATCTTTCAGAAGATTTTTTTACAAAAAGCTTGGACTTCCGAGTGTGGAGGCTTAATATTCCAACCCTTCACATTGCTAATGTTACCTGGAACTTCAAGCATAGTTAAACCATAAATTTTGATATATAAAAGATTTCCATCACCCAATTTCAAAACGGTCCATTTGAAAGAGATCTATACTAACAAAATTCTAAAAATTCACTCGATCAGATTGGAATATTGGCTCGCCCAGACAAAATGGAATAACCTAAAAAGTGACAATGTAAGATACAAAACCTAATCAGTTGTTTAGCTGTTATTTGAAATGATTTTTTTAGTTTGAATTCAGAGATATAAATTTAGAGGAATTATTATTTTTTTGTTGTTCAAAATTTATTTTTGCATTCAACATGTTAAAAACTTTTCAGTGCACACCTATACAAAACCTAACCTACCCAGTTGTTTAGCTAAAATGGTTTTTTTAACCTGAATCTAGCCATATAAATTTACACAAATCACTATTTTTTGTTTTTCAAATCTATTTCTGAATGCAGAAATAGATTTAGCATGCTGAAAACTTCCCAATTCACAAGAATTATACAGAAATAATTACTCAAATTTATGAATCCAACAATTTTTGATCGACAAATATCGCCAGAAATTGTGCAATTATAGCTGCAAACCTATATACACACGGCCATTATCACAATTATAGTTTACAAAATGCGGCGGCGATCTCTTGGTCGATGAGCCATTTCACCTGCTCGAAATCGTCGACGTTGCAGGAGAACGTGATCGGCCCTCCATGGTCGTATCCCAATTCACTCTCCGACTCAGCGAGAAGTCTGGAAATGAATGGATGGCTCAAATAAAGTATCGGAACCACAAACCGCCGACGCTCTTCTCCCACGTAAACGGCCAGGCAACCCTCCGGAACCAGCTTCCCGCGCCGGCGACGATTGAAGGGATCCCGGTTGCGGGTTCCAGCTCCGAGGGGCCTTCCGTCCACTGGAGGCCGTCGGAAGCAGAGATACGAGAAATCAAGTCGGGTTCGATCCGGGGATCCGAAAAACGAAATCTTACGAAACAGGCAGTGGATCAGCCTGCGAAACCTCAGATACCTGGAACTTCAAGCATAGTTAAACCATAAATTTTGATATATAAAAGATTTCCATCACCCAATTTCAAAACGGTAACGGTCCATTTGAAAGAGATCTATATTAACAAAATTCTAAAAATTCACTCGATCAGATTGGAATATTGGCTCGCCCAGACAAAATGGACTAACCTAAAAAGTGACAATGTAAGATACAAAACCTATATACGCACGGCCATCATCACAATTATCGTTTACAAAATGCGGCGGCGATCTCTTTGTCGATGAGCCATTTCACCTGCTCGAAATCGTCGACGTTGCAGGGGAACGTGATCGGCCCTCCATGGTCGTATCTCAATTCCCTCTCCGACTCAGCGAGAAGTCTGGTAATGAATGGATGGCTCAAATAAAGTATCGGAACCACAAACCGCCGCCGCTCTTCTCCCACGTAAACGGCCAGGCAACCCTCCGTAACCAGCTTCCTGCGCCAGCGACGATTGAAGAAACGATTGAAGAAGGGAGCCCTGTCCAGAATCAGTTAACAGTTAAATAAAAAAGTCAAAACATATAATAGTTAGCAAAATTATTTTCAATTATTTTTTTTCTCCTCTGAAAAAAAAGCTTAATTTTATTCATCAGCATAGATAAAACTACATTTTGTAGGTACTAGAAGAACACATTAAAATAAAAAAAATGTGAGGGTTTCTACCCAAGAACCTATGGTCGTCGCATCAAAACATATACAGAAACCTCCATAGGTCCTGTAATAGCTCAGACTATGTAGGACAGTTTGTTGCAATACCTGCTCGAAAGGCCTATATAGCACATATATGAAATTTAAAGTGATTATACAAAAAGACCAATAAGGTTCCATTCTAGAATATACAAGTAAGTTGTAATAATAAACTTGAAGGAGTGAACAAAAAGATTAAGGTTGTGCTTGAAAGGTCGACGGTAGAAGTTGAGTTGCATCCCCATTGGATTATGTTATGTGCCAAAGTCCATAAGGTAGAGAGATTCTTTCTTTTGACAGAGCA
The DNA here is from genome assembly GCA_900067695.1 of Picea abies. Lineage (NCBI taxonomy): Eukaryota > Viridiplantae > Streptophyta > Pinopsida > Pinales > Pinaceae > Picea > Picea abies. Next base: position 4,160 of record CBVK0101537243.1, on the reverse strand, counting down.
TGTGCTATTGAGTTTTGGTTCCTATTATGTTATGTGCCAATGTCCATAAGGTAGAGAGATTCCTTATTTTGACAGAGCATCTGCTATTGAGCTCCTCCGGTTCCTATAAACATGTCGTAGTACAAAAGTGTCAAAAGAATCGTAATTTCCTCCAATATGGGTTGCAATATAATATTGTGGTACAAAAGTGTCAAAAGAATCAAGAATAGTAGTAATTTCCTCCAATATCGGTTGCAATATAATATCTAAATTTTCTGGGTCCAGTTTATGACATTCATGGAGTCACCAAAATTATATGGTGTGTAACCCCTGCTCAATGGAAAATTTGAGTAATAGTAGTAGTGCCATGAGTTCAACATAATTGTTTGTGCCTTTTCCCAGCCTCATTTTTATTTTTAAAAAATGTGATTCAGAAATATGCAAAATGGCCCCCTCCCCCCACAAAGGAGATTTTGTGAAGCACCATCAAAATATTTCCACGGCAAGGAAGAGTCTATGAGTTCAGGTTGTATAGCTTGGATAGCAGGCAGGTTCTTTTCCTGAGGAAAGTGCTCAAGGTTCGAGAGACTTTTTTGCTGTGATTAGTTCAGGAACCGATGCCTTGTCCTGAAATATAGCCATATTCCTGGCCAACCAGATACCCCAGCTGATGATAAGAGGTAGAGCTTTTAGTTTCTTGTGGGAGGGGTTTTGAAGCCAATTTTTCCAAGTTGGTTCTAGGGAAGGCCTATTCAAATCACAAGGTTGTCTTAGGAGCAAAGATGTTCCCCCCCATGCTTTCAATGTGAAAGGGCAGAAGATGAGGATGTGAGAAATGGATTCATTTTCCATTTTGCAAAGAGGGCACCATCTAGGGCCAACGATTTGACGCTTTCTCATCTTGTCCCAGGTGGGGACCTTGTTTACCAAAGTAGACCACATGAAAACCTTGGTTTTTAATGGGGCTTTGAGTTTCCAAAGTCTACTCCACCACCAACTTGGTTTTTAATGGGGCTTTGAGTTTCCAAAGTCTACTCCACCACCAACATGGTTCTCTTTGGAGGAGATCGAAACTAAGTGCTATGTAGCCCATTTTTGGAGTGTAGACCCCATGAAGATATTTTTTCCAGAATAGTTCATCGTTCCTATCCAAGAGCCTGATGTGATCCCGTTGGAGTGAGAAAATATAATTTTCCCATTGTAATAGGATATCTCCCTTGTTGCCAGATGTTTGTGGTTTCTAGTTTGATTTAGTTTGTAGAAGCCTTGAAGGCTTGTGGTAGAATATGAGAGTTTCCACTACCAGGCCAAGGATCTGTTCCAATGCGAAATTGATCACCCCTGCCTACTTTTCAGGCCAATCCATCACCTACCACATGGAAGGATTTAACCACTTCCTTCCAAATAATTGAGCAGTTCGATATGTTCTTATCATTCCTTCGTATCCAATCTCTCACCGAATCTAACTTGATATACTTGTGTACCACCACTTGTGTCCATAGGATCGTAGTTGTTAAAATTCTCCAACAGACTTCTTTTGCTAATGCTTTTGAGAAAATGAATATGTTCTTTAGTTCCCATCCTCCCAACGCTTTTGGACGAGAAAATAATTCCCATTTTTCCCACGACATAGTAAAGTGTTCCTTCGGCCCTGACCATATGAATCGAAAGCATATACGTCGGATTTTTTCCAATATCCCTTTGGGAATCTAGGAAAGAGACATTTGGTAAACTGGAATATCCTCAAGAACCAATTTTTTCAGTGTCAATATTCCTTCCCTAGAAAGCCACCGAAAACTCCATACATTTAGTCTCTTCTCGAGTTTGGCCAAAAGCCACTCCCAATCTCCTGAAATATTTTTTTTTGCCTTGAGCTGGAAACCCAGATATTTGATACCCAAAGAGAGGTCATGTAGTGGGAAGGGAAAGAGAGTTATGTAAATGGTTGTTGTTTCGGCTTCCAATCCGATTAGGATTAATGAGGATTTTGTGATTTAATAACCATCCTTGTAGCTGCCCAAAAGAGTTGGACTATATCGGCTAATTTTTTAGCATCCATGGGTCTTCCACTACAAAAAAATAGTACATCATCTACAAAGAGTATGTGAGTAATTATGAAGTATGAAGAGCTCTAAATCCCCTGAAAGTCTTCCGAGGAGGAGGCCAATCCAATGGTCCTGCTTAAGCCTTCTGCTACCAAAAGGAAGAGTAGTGGAGAGAGGGGGCAACCCTGTCTCTGTCCCCTTTCTGAGGTGAAAAATGGAGAGGATTCCCCATTTATAAGTACTTCAAAGGAGACAGAGAAAAATAAGGCCATTATCCATTTGATGAAGGGACCCTCGAACCCCAAATGTGTAAGAACCAACCTGATGAAAGAATAGTTGACTCGATCAAAATCTTTTGAGAGATCTATTTTCAGAATAGCCCCTTTGGTCCTCATGGATATGAGGCTGTGTAGTCCTTCTTGAGCCACTATGATGGCTTCATGTATCTATCAACCATTTAAGAACCCAAATTTTTCTTTTGATATAGAGTTTGAGAGAATAGGATTTAGGCGTCTTGCAATGATTTTTGCCACTATTTTGTATGCAATTGCAGAGGGAGATAGGCTTAAACTCTTCAAGGGAGAGGGGTTCATCCTTTTTTGGAATAAGAGATAGGAAAGTTGAGTTAAAGGTGGCATGCATCTTTCCATTCCTTCTAGATTCTTCAACCACATGGAGGAGATCTACTCCCAACAAATTGTAGAACCCAATATAAAATTCTATCGGCCAACCATCTGGCTCCGGGCTCTTATTTTTCTGGAAACTATGAAGTGTCTCCATTAATTCATGTTCATTAACTTCCATGAAGAGTTCTCTGTTTCTTTCGTCATCCACAAAGACAAGAGAATAGAGGGAAATCCGAACAATCACTGCAATATTTTCTCTTTTTTCTGCCTTGTACAATGATTTGATGTAATTTTTGCCCATCTCCGCCAAGCCCTCAAATGTTGATACCCGCCTACCTTCCTAGTCATGCAGGTTCCAAATTTTGTTTGAGGCTTTTCGACCTTTGGAAAATGCATGGAAGAATTTGGTATTCTCCTCCCCCTTTTCGAGCCAAATGGCCTACTTTTTAGTCTCCATGTCGCTTATTGTTCATCCAGTAGCTGCATGCGCTGTGATTCCAAGGTTTTTAGATTTTCCCATGAGGTTTCTGTTAAAAACCCCAAGTATGTCAATTGATAGAGTATTTCAATTTGATCTTATGTGTGCTTCAATTCTCTTTCCTCCTTTACTATTTAATCTTGAGCCCATGGGATTGCCAATTGTTTGATTCTTTTGAGATTGTCTGCAAAGTGCAGACCCACCGGAGAACCCAAGATGGGGGCAAAGGGTCTCCAGTTGGACTTTACCAGGTCTAGGAAGCTTTCATCAAAGAGCCAGGAAGCATTGAATTTGAAAGGGGATGGTGTATTGATCGTCCCACCATCCAATGCCAACCAAATAGGTGAGTGGTCAGATTCTCCCCCAGAGCCTTTCTATTATCTGACTTGAAAATGTGAATCTATCAGTTTTTCTGAGACCAAAAATCGATCTAGTCACTTAGCGACCCTTGCGTCCCCAGTCCACATATTTCGCCAAGTCGAGCTAAGCCTTTTGGGGGCTACATCCAGAAGGCCATTAGCTGACCAAATATGTGAGAACATTGCAGAGAGGTGGTCGAGATGCACATTAGGGCCCCAAACCTCTACCATTCCCAAAGAAAAGTTTGTATCTTCCCCCCAAGATGAGGTTATCAACCTTCAATAGATTGAGCTTGAAAATTGTCCCCCCAAGATGAGGTTATCAACCTTCAATAGATTGAGCTTGAAAATTGATTCCCAAAAGAGGGTCCTCTCCATATAGGGGCCATAAATATACAGAAGACATTTTATAGCGAAAATTCCACAATGACTCAATTAAGGATGATTCCAGAACCCTACCTTAAAAAGGTTGTATCTTTGAAAGTATAAGGCCTATGGATCTGAAATTTTAACCCAATGTACCTTGATCCGTACTAAATATCCTCCAAGGAGTTTTTTCTAAAACGTTGTAGAAAACAAATTATAGCAAAAATTCCAAGGTGTCTCAGATGTAGCGGTGAAACCCCAAGACCTTGAGCTCTGATATCATATGTTAAGAACCAAATATCAATAT
>CBVK0101537226.1:0-19425 GCA_900067695.1 Picea abies | reverse complement strand
CATGACTTTTGGTGCTTCATCTCCTAGGGTTAGGTTTTTGGATGTATAGGAATTTTGGCATTCCCGATTATTGTAAAAAGGCCTCAAGAGCCTCATTGTAACCATCTTCTTGTGAATGCGAGTAGCCGTCACATCTTTAATAGAAATCGTGTATTACTGTATCTCTGTGTTTATGGTTGCATCTCTGATATATTTATGTTATATTACTGGATATATGCAATATCTCTATGCATTTCTTTATTATATCTCCTCTCTCATTTCGTGCCGAAAATAATCTGGATCATGTAGCGACCCAGGCCTTCCGCCATTAGAACAAAAAGAAAAGGTGAAAGAGGATCCCCTTGCCTTATGCCTCTAGATGCTGAGATGGGGTGCGAGGGGACCCCATTGACTAGGATTGAGAAGAAAGCCAAAGAGGTGAGGTTCAAAATCCAATTTACCCAATCTTGATCAAAGCCAAAGGAATTGAGGATAGCTCTGAGGTACTGCCAACTAGCTTTATCAAAAGCTTTTGAGAGATCAAGTTTGATTAACATACCTGGGGTTTTTGTTCATTTGAGAGAGCTGACCACCTCATGTGTTAGTATGACGCTATCCATGCTCTGTCTTCCTTCAACATATCCAGCTTGTTCCTTGGAAATGACAAATGGCAGAATTGGCTTGAGTCGATTTGCAATCACCTTGGTAACAATCTTGTAGATGACATTGCATAAGGCAATGGGTCTGAACTGTTTGGGGTTCATGACTCTTTCTTCCTTTGGGATGAGAGTGAGGAAGGTGGCATTGAAATCTTGGAGAACTTGTCCCGATGATCTAGTTCCTCTATGACCTCCCATACATCCTTACCTATAATATCCCAGCAATGATGGAAGAAATATGTAGTGAAGCCATCGGGGCCTGGGGATTTTCCTGGGGGCATATCTTTACAGCCTAGTCCACCTCTTCCTTAGAAATTGGCCTTTTAAGAGTGGCATTCAGTTCTAGTGTCATTAGCTTGGGAATATGGCTGGTAACTCGGGTGATTGCTTCACTTCTGTCTGCTTTTCTTTCTGTGAGGAGAGTCTGGTAGTATCTGTTGAGCTCCTCTTCAATGTGTGCATCTTCCCCTACCAGTTGGCCCTACTCATCTTCCAGATGTGTTATTCTATTGATATGTCTCTGGTATATCATATTTCTATGGAAGAATTTAGTATTCTTTTCCCCTTCTTTGAGCCATTGTACCCTGGATTTCTACCTCCATATGATTTCCTCTTGCTTCCTTCTTTACTCCAATTACATCTGTAGCTTCTCCTCTTCTGCCATGAGCTCCGCAGTGTGAGCTCCCGATATAAATATTTTTTGTATCTCGGCCAGTCTGCTCTCTGTGTCTCTGATGCCTTGGAAAATGTTGCCAAAAGTGTTTTTGTTCCAGTGTTTGAGCCTTTGCTTGAAGTTTTTGATCCTTTATTAGAATCTGTACATCTTGGTGCCCTGATCTGTCTCACACTGATTCCACCATGTTTGTGCCAACTGTTGGAAATCTGGGTGTGTGAGCCAGAATTTTTCAAATCTGAAGGGTTTAAATTTCGGTGTTGCTTCTATTGCTATTTGGAGGGTAATTGGCCAGTGATTAGAACCCATTTTGGGAAGGATCAAGATTTCTATACAGAGGTCTCTCCTAATCAGATATTCTGTTACGAGAAAGTGATTGAGTCTACATGCTAGATGCTGACTACCGGATCTGCAGTTAGACTAGGTGAAAGTGCCATTGTTGTTCTCTATGTCTACTAGCTTTAACTATTGAGGAAGGGTTTTGAACTTACCACTGTCTTTCTCTAGTCGTTTGCTTCCGCCTATTTTTTACTCCAGTGACATTATTATATTAAAATCACCTCCTAGGATCTAGTTGGGCGTGTTTACCAGTGCTTTAAATTGGGTTAGCTTTTCCAAAAAAATGTTTTTTTCTTGTTTTCCTTGTGGGCCATAGACGTTGGTGATGGTCCCCTCCTGACTCGAGCCTATGATTTCAAAATGAGCTGACAAGGTGCCTGCTGTGGAGAAGGGTCCACTAAGGGTCATGTGGGTAGGGTTCCACAATATTTCTAGACCTCCTAAAGCCCCCACGGAGTCTGTGTAGATGTAGTTGCAGCCTTTCCATATGCGTTGGAATATGGTTTCAGCTTCCTTTCTTGCACATTTAGTTTCCTGTAACATTAGAATGTCTGGGATTTCCTGCTTGACGCATTCTCTAAGGATCCTTTGCTTGGATCGTCCGTTGAGTCCTCTGATGTTCCAAGTGATAATATTCATCATTAAGAGGAGGGATGTAGGTGGAGGTATCCCTCCAAGAGCTTTTGTATCTGTCCTAAGTTGATCATCAAGTGTCCAAATTTTTTAATCAGTTGATGCACTGGTTTCCTTCCTCTTCTTTTATTTTTGTGTGGTGTTTTTTTGGAGCCAGACCTTGATTCTATTGCAATTCCAAGGCATGTTGTGGATCCCACTATTGAGTCAAGGAATACCTTGTGCACCTTTCTAAGTTGTTCTTCTGGAAGGCCTTGTAGGTCTTTCTGAGCTAGGGCTTCCTCTAGTTTCTCCAGATCAATGCCTACCAGGTCTTGGGCATCCATTTGCATTAGAGTATCTCCATCTACATCCCCTTTTTCTTCTACATTGATTTCCTTATTTGGATCGGAGGGGGAGGAGGCAAGGTTATGGGATTTTCCCTTCTGTGAGCCAGCGTGTGGATCTTGGACTTCCTCCTCCTCAGGTAACTGGCTTAGAATATCATAAGCATTCCTGGTCTGGATTCTGGTTCGGGGATCAGCTATTTGTTTTTGAGTGGGATTTTTCTTCCTTGTCTGGATCATAGTGAAGTCGTCTTTCTGCAGATTTTGACTGATCTTGGGAGCTTGTTGATTTAAGGGGTAGTCTCGAAACAAATGGTCATGTTCGTGACATTTTCTGCATCTGAACAAGATATGTTCGTAGTTAAGGGTTTGTGACCAGTCCTCGTCCTGGTACTCTAGTATTACCGCTCCTGGTAAGGCTTTGGCTATGTTCATGTAGACACATATGTGGGAATATGAGGTGTACTTACATTTCTTTGTGGCTTCAGAGGCTTTCATGTATTGACCGATGGTATTTCCTATTCCCATGAGAATCTCCTCCAGCTAGAACTCTTGCGGTAGGGAATATAGGTGGATCCAGATGGGTGCCATTGTGAAGTCCTCTTTGTCTGGGCTAAAGCGCTCTATCCAGTACCTTAGGAATAGCCCTGCTAAGTTGAAGAAGTAAGGGCCATTTTAAAAAATGCAATCTTTGTCTTCTAGGTTGTATAGTATGATGGTGAAGAAGCCTTTTGAGCTGAGATGGACCTCATAGTCTCCTTTGGGATTCCACTAGTGTTTGATCCATTTGTTCAAATCCCTTTCTGATGGCCAGAGTCCCAAAATTTTTCCAATGAGTGCATGTTCTTGCATGAACTGTGTGTGCTCCCCCACCCTGGCTAAACTTATGTGATACCTGGGCGCTTTCTCCATTTGCGAGATGCATTTCCCAGGTTCCTAGTTGCGAGGTGCTCTGGTTTGATATGTGCTAGCTTCCATTTCCATTTCCTGTCGAAGGCCCTGCTCCTTGGCAAGTATCTTCTCCCGGATTTGCTATGGCGGCTCGAATGCTAGTTGTTTTTCCCTCATCCTGGATCTGTCGTTGGTTGTTATGTTACTGTATGAGGGGGGTTTCCCCCCCTCTTCAGTGCCCATGGCTGAATAACAAAGTCGGTACGGGTTTGCGCTGAAGCTATAGGGTTTCATGGCTGCGGTGAGTATTGTAGCGATCGGGCAGAGGCTTGCATGGGCCGAGTGCTAGGGTTTCCCTCAAATGTAAAAAACTATCACATCCGGTTAGTTAGTTATGTTAACCAAAATTAACATATTGAATATAAATTACCCCAACTTTAAATTGAATTTATATATATGGAAAGTGCATTATTTGAAACAAAAATAAGGCAATAAATACTTATTACGCCCATGAAAGACTATATTGAAAATTGGTCAAAAATTGCCTTAACGAAAATAACATAATCAAATCAAGAATATTAAGTTGCAACTGGTCAATAAAATTCATGGAAAGAACCTCAGTAAGCATATAACACATGATATAAATCCATCACAACAAGTAAAGGATCATCTTTTGTAATCTCCTATTCTACATACTTCCTTTTCATAAATCATTCAATTGTGTATTTTCAGTCTGTTAAGAGAACTTAATAGATCTCTGATAATTTCATTTTATTCTTACAGGTCCAGTCCAATCTCGTTTACTTTATTTCGATGGTCCATGGGAGCCCAATCCCAGTCCATTTGGACAAACACCAACTTTAAATTTTATTGTAACTAGACTATTATTATTTTTTGAAACTCTAAAGAGAACTATTTTGGGGTGCAATTTCAATTATTTCTCAAACTCTAAGTTTATGAGAACAATATTTTTGAAGTGGACCTATCATAATATTTTATTTTATGAATGAAATAATATTTTAAACTTCTCTCAATTGTGGAATATTATATTTTCTTCTTATGAATGTGACCAAATTTATTTATGTTCTGATGGATGTGAGGAATGCCATGCTTTCATATTATGGTTTCTTTATTGATGTATAATATCTTGTATATGTTTTATTTCAATATGTGAAATATTATTGGTCCTCTTCATAGGAATTTTTATTTATGACTACATATTTTCATCTTGTCTTTATATTTTAAAATAAATAAAGATTGGGATTCGATGTCTAGTATTTCCCATTTTAATTATTTATTTCGAAGATAAATATTTCATACGATAATAGAGGATTATCACCTCTATAAAAGCGCAGGGGGATATTTGTTACACATGATTTTGGTCACTTTGGTGATGTCTCAACAGTGATGTATTCAGGCTCCCAACGATGACTTTTTGCCTAAGAAAAGTGACTCTCGTCTCCTTCCAAAAACATATTTTTAAGATGAGTTTGCATGTTGCCTATGGTCTAGGGTGTGGGAATCCTTCATTCTCGTAGGCCACCCACACTTAGGGTGAAAACATCTCCTAGTCTGCTCCATACAAAGGGTGCAAACCTATTTTTAAGCTTGGAAAGGAGAAAAGGTCTCGAGGGTTCTAGAAGGGAATCATCTAGAAAATGAGTTAGCATTCGCATAGTTGGCATTCTACTGACTTCTTAGATTTTATGGGATCATCATCATCCATGTAATAATCTCTCGTTCTCCTATATATTGAAAGGTTTCTCATGGAAAAGGTTAAGCAAGATTGAATGAATAATTGGTGAAAGAATTGTGTGAAGAACCCTGCTTGGACAGTAGCTTGAAGGCTCTATTTGGTCTATCAAGAGGAATTAGATATTCTTCATGAAAGTATAGAGAAATTGTGTGTGTTGGAACCAAGGGTCACTGAAAGGAAGCTTGCAACATCAAGGTGATCAGGTTGTATCTTCTACTTTCAATTAATATGATACATCAGCATGTCCCTTTCCCATAAAGTCACTCTTACTTTATTGTGTAATTCCTTGATCATATGCATAGGTTGACATTGAATATACTTTTCTATCTTCACTTTGGTTGGTTTTTGTTGTCTTGGACTTGACTTCACGAGAGCACCGGAGAGAAGTGGCAACAATAGAGACCTAAGGAAGTGATATAAAGGTATGTCACTTATTCCTTCCTATTAGTATATTCAATTATTACAACTTAAGGGAAGAGTTGTGTCCTATCCTATTTTGTTCTAGATCCAGGTGGATCTGGGGAGATCTGTTAGTGTCCACACCTATATATTTGTCCGATAAAAAAATTGGCGACTCCACTGGGGATGCAACCCATTTTGTGTGGGTTTTCCTTGGCCATTTGCTCTTAACTTACCATTTTTCATTTCCATCAATCTCTCAGTCTTGAAGATACCCTCATAGACACCCCGGGTCTAGAAGTTCCTTCAAAAGTTTTGTCTTTTTTCCAAATTTTGCTTAGTTTTAGGCCTTCTCGCAATACACCCTTTTGTAGCCTGCGAGAACCACTAGAGTTCGCACCCTACTATTCATTTCAGTGTGAACTTCACGCACTCTGCTTGTGTGAAGTTTGCGAGAATCATTTATTCTCGCACTGTACATCACTTCCAGCCTGTGAACCCATTTGCAAATTTTTGGATTAAGGTTTTTTGTATCCTTAAATGCCTAGATTTGTATGTGTCTAAAAAGAACTTCTATGGCCAATGATTGATTGTTTCTTGACTTCAAATTTTGTGAATGATTAGTCTTCGGAAATCGAAATCTCTTCTTGTTCATTTTTTCTCAATTGTTACCTCTTGACCTTTTCTTAACAAGGACATAATCTCTGGTTTTGAAATCCAAGTGCTTGTTTGGTTGGGAGCTAGTGATCAGTTTAAAAGTTGGTATTAATTGTTTTTTTCAATTGCTCATTACTTGGAAAATTGTTACCCACATGCATTTGAAGAGACTAGTCTTGTCTGTTTTTTATTTTTGTCTTCATTGAAAGATTGGTTTGGGTTTTTTGTTGTATATTTTTTTTTCATCGGTTTCTAGTTTTTCTTTGTTCCACCACTATCGTTTGGTTTCTAGTGAAAATGAAAAAACATATTTTTATTTTTTTTAGATAATATTGGCATTCAATTGTTGACATAGAACGAATAGAGGATTGGCATTGTTCATGATTGGTTGATGTTGGATTTCAATGAAGATCATATATCGTAGTTCAAGTTGTTCCATAGAACTCTTCTTTCCCTCCTATAAATAGGATTCATCAAACAAAACATTTGTAACATTCATTCCTATATATACATTGTTGTGTCAAAGTCTCACACAACATCGGTTTCATTTGCGTCTCCTTTGAGTAACAACAACCTTTAATAATATTGCACAACTTTTAAAATTTAACTAGTAACTCTTTTCTAGGACTCTTTTACACCAACATTAGCTAGGCTAGAGCTTTGGAATAGGCAGTGAGATACACTCTCCAAAGCACAAAACACAAAATAGAATATTGTGGTAAGGAGTGCCAAATTCCATTTGCAACATTATGTCCTGGGAAGCCCTTCTCACACACGGGTCAAACCCTAGGTCGCATTGAGATTGATAGAGTTACTCACCCTGCTTTTTCAATATCAGTGTGGAGATTGCATGTATTACGAGGGTCACTTGAAGGTATACCCACAATTATGAGTGGAAGCCTCTCAAGCTGATTTTGGGCTAGATACACTGCCCTTGCATGTGGATCGGACTGCCAACTATTCCCCCAGGATTTATTGTTGTTGGTGGTAACCTTAGTGGCTTATCTTCTTAGGGTCTTACACAAGGTGACAATGAATAGGAAAGTCTTTATGGTACCTGGAATCGATGTTGGCCAAACTCACTTGAGCTCCTTGGAGGGTACACCCATGATTATGTGTGGAATCTTGCACCAGGGTGTAAGTCCGTTCAGCAGGTCATCAACATAAATTTTCCACCCTAGCCCAGCCCCTTCTTGTCTCATCATTGCGACATTGGATTTCATCACCAACTAGTGACTTTGGAATTAGAAGGTCTTGTTTGCTTGGTTTTTCTTCCTAGATTTTTACTAGCGCATGTTGTTTGTTTACCCAAGTTGACCATATAATTTCCTTTTTAAGTTTGTAACTCGATCACAATTAAACCTCCATGTCATTCATGTAGGACGCATGGATTACCCCCAGAAAATCTGGAAGGTTCTCAACCCTTTCCTACCAACTCACTAGAGGGCTCTCCTCAACAGAGTGAAATCCAAGATGTTGCCACTCCACAAATGGAAAGAACTGACTCTCTAGAATGGTTCCGAATTACCAATTCTCAAGAGGACTTTCAACTTCATCCCGACTCCGAGAGACACATTGTGCAAGTGAATTCTTCCAGAGAATTGGTTGTTCAGTCTTCTGGATCATCGACTAGACCTTTCCTACGACCTGAGGGTCAAGATCCTTTTTGGACTACTGGAATTTTTGAACGAGATCTCTTTGGCTCAGGAGAAAGTGTTTATATCACTGTCTCACCTGAGCTACCTGAAACATCTGATCCAGACGCAGTACCTTTTACTACTTCTTATTATTTTTTGGGTACAGAAGCTCTACAAGCTGACCATATCTTGATTCTTCGATTACAAATGGTCCATTACACAGATACTATGAGTCCTCACATCGGGATTACCACGGCTAGACAAGCCCTTATTAGCACATCGCTTTCACCCAAATTCACCCTGACACTTCAACCCAGATACCATGCGTTGAATGCCTCTATTCTCACTCCTACACAAATCCCATTTGGGACTCCTAGCAGTTCCACTCCTTCTGGGAGCCATCCTCCTAGTTTCATTACGACACTTCCTCCACCTCCTTTCAGAGGACCTCTTCCTTCCTCTATCAGAGGCACTAATCCTAATGGCACCATTCTATCATTCACACCAAATTACCAAATTCATGTTGGTGGATAATTTCACCAAGGAGGCCCAACTCAACCCTCCCTTGCCGGACAAATCCCAATTGGGACGCAACCCCCGATTGGAGGGAAACCCCCATCGACCCCACCCTATGGAAAAAACATACCTCCATCCTTGTTCTAGTATTGGAATCATATTATACAACATAATTCTCACCCGACTGGGGGGAAACAACCTCCGACTAGCTCTGTCATACCCCCTGGTACAGGCCAACCCTATCCAGGTATGTCTAATCCTATTTGGGGCTCGATTTCTCAACCCCATGCCCCCATTCAAGGGTAGAACTCTATGAGTTACTTTACTCCACATGAACAACCGAATCTTCCTGGATGCTTGCATTATATGCAGAATGCTTATGGTCCCATTGGTTTGCCGATGAGACTCCCTCCACAAAGTCACAAGTACCTGCATGTGAATAGACAGTTACCTTTCTTAGCCACCCTAGACCTCCCAGATCTATCGAGGATTTTAAATGATCCAATTTGTCACTCTCCCCAATGGCCCACCATACTAGCCAAACTACCATCTAACATCCCCAAATTCGATGGTAAACCGGGAGAGGACCCAAACAATCATGTAATGACTTTTCACCTTTGGTGCTCATCCAACTCCTTGATGGATGAATCTATTCGTTTACACCTTTTTCAGTGAACCCTCATGGGTTCTGCCATGAAGTGGTATATAGAATTACTGCAAGGTTTCTTCGTCAACTTCAACACCCTCACTATGGCTTTCTTCACCCACTACTAGTTACCAATTTGCTATGAAACTGGGACTGAGATTTTGAGTTTTTTCAAACAAACCAAAGCCACTCATATCTCCAATCACATTCATGAGTGGCAATGGAGATGACGTCTCATCAAACTTGAACTTCCCGATCAGTTGTTGGCAGAGTGGTTCATGAAATCATTTGTGAATGACATCGGTCATGACACCACCATGGGTGGAGTTGTCACAAAAGATTAGGCCATTAGTCATGCTCAATACCTTGACCTCGTTTACTCATAAAAATATACTCTTTATGACTTACTCCCCGATGCACCTTGCCCTTCTACTTCCGCCACTTCAACTACTTTTGTTGCTTCCCATGCAGCTGATTGTGTGATTGGCACCTTCCATGCCCAACTACATTCCATCCAAACCTCTAGAAAAAACCCCAAACCCATTTCTTCTAATGTTCCAAATGCTCTATCTCCTACCCCTCCCACTGATAAAACTTCTGAGGTAAATGTTGTTCAATCTACCCCCTCAGGTAAAAAAAAATCCAGAAAGGGAAAGGGTAAGAATAAGGAGGACAAAAATAATTCGCAAGAAGAAAGAACCAAAACACCACCTGTTGATGATAGGAATAAGTGCAAACCCTGATACCCTTTTCTTATCTGTGGTGATGATCACTACACTAAGGATTGTCCACAACGAGCTAAGGTTACTAAGTTCCTTCAAGGGACCACGAAACCACCCACTCCAGCCGTATTGTCACAACCCTTCCCATCTCAACAATAGGCTCAATTGGTCATTCATTACCAACCTTCCCCCTCCAATACATCCTATTTATTAATGTGTACAAGTGATTCAAAGAAACAATACATCACACTTACCACTCAAGCCAAAGATTATCCTTCCTCCAAAGAGACGGTTGAGGAAATACCTCCTTCATTGGCCCAACCATCTCTTACGACTCCACCTACCAATGGTCCTCTTCATATCGAACGATCGAGCCTTGAAATAGTTCTTTGCCCTCCTCCAAAGGGAATCGTTCAAAAATCGGCTTTCAATCCTCATTCTCGTGTTGCCCAAAACTACAGTATTGTTGAAGATCTGGCCCAAGCACCATCTACGATGTTAGCCCTCGAAGTCCTTCAAAGTTGTCCCATACAACGGAAGGCATTGTTGAAAGATATCAGTGGAATCGACCCTACGGATACGAATTTAATAATTTTTTACTTAGAAGATCACATTCCAAGGTTACACCCTCAACTCAGATTCCAAATGCAAGTTATTGTCTCAGACAAAAATATTTGTAGAACAGTTATCAATAAGAGTGCCTTGACATGTGTCATGTCTATTACCTACTGGAAAGCCATCAACTCTCCTCCTTTGACTAAATCTCACAACATGCCTAAAGCCTTTAATGGCTCTGTTTTTAAGCCTTATGGTGTCCTCCCTTCATTGCCAATTACGTTAGAAGGAAAAATAGTCCAGGTTGAAGTGGAGGTCTTTGACACTCGTCTTGATTACAACCTCCAACTTGGCCGTAGCTAGACTGATTCCATGCATGCAATTGTGTTGACTCTTTTCCATGTCATGCATTTCCCACATCAAGGAAAGTTAATTACCGTCAACCAATTATCCTTCTTTAACTCAGATGCATGTACAAGTAACATATTGTTCATTGCTAAAACCCCCTCAGATACGAGAACGTCAATGTGGATATTCTTAAAGACTACTCATTAATGGGTACCTTCCCCATCCCACCACCCGATGTTCCACATCCATCTGTCACCTCGATGAACATGATCTCCACTTCTATTCATGGAACCCCTGCATCTCATGACCCATGGATGGTACCCAACCTCGACGATCATCTTTGTTACAACAATGAAATGCCTTTGAGCTTAGCTGAATCTGCCTATCAGGACATTCAATCGGTAGCCCCTTCTACCCCCTCTCTTGGTGATTTATCTCTAGATCCTTTCCATGTCATTTTTCCCACGAATGAGATGATCATGTCTATTATGGAAGACACCCCATAGAACAATGGACACCATCGTTCCATCCTCTTCCTAGAACAACACACCATCGAGAGCTACCAACGGATCTCAACCTCGTTGAACGTTGTCGTTATTTCTACCATTTCCGAGGTTACATAAGATGTGTTTCACGAAGGGAAGTTAAGTAATATCTCACCCACCATTCCCCTCGACATATCCATAAAAACTGGAATTGTCTAAAATGTGCATATTAGAGCTTCATGTTCCCCTGATGAAATTGTCACCTACAAGTCACTTTTCAAATAATTTTGTGACGTCTTCGCCTGGAGCTACGTAGAAATGCCAGGTATTCACCCTAACATTGTGATGCATGAGGTTAAGACATACCCAGACGCTAAACCTGTCTGACAATGCCTTCATCTGGTCCACCCACGTAAAGCGACCGCTATCAAGCTTGAAGTCAAGAAACTTCTCAAAGCCGACTTTATTTACTCGGTGGCCCTCACTGATAGGGTTTTCAATCTTGTCCCGATCGACAAGAAACAAGGAACAATTCACGTGTGCGTTGATTATAGGGATATTAGAAAATCATGTCCTAAAGACAACTTTCCTACCCCCTTCATCGACCATATCGTCGATGATTGTGCCCGCAGTGAAATATTCTCTCTGATGGATGGTTTCTCTGGATATAATCAAATCAATATCATTCCCACGGACCAACACAAAACCACTTTTATTTATCCTCGGGGAACTTTTTCCTATCAGAAACTTCCTTTCGGTCTAAAAAATGTTGGTGCCACTTTTCAACGCGCTATGTCTTATGCCTTCCATGATATCAAACACATGATGTAGCCATATCTAGATGAATTACCCAATCATTCCATGTGTCGTGTAGATCATCCAATACACCTTCGAGCCATTTTCCTTCGATGTCAGTTTTACCATATATGCTTGAATCCTCACAAATGCATCTTCAATGTAGAATCCAACCAACTTCTAGGCTTTATTGTTTCATGTCAAGGGATCTGGATAGATCCTTTGAAGATTGAGGAAATTCTCAATGTCCTTCCTCCTTTCTCACTTTCCCAGTTACAAAGTTTGCAAGGGAAGGAAAAATTTATTCATCGTTTCATCCCGAACTATGCCGAGATAACTCTTGGATTTACACAACTTATAAAGAAAGGGTTTGAGTTCGTCTGGGATACCATTGCCAATAAAGATTTTGAATCTTTGAAACTATCTCTGACACGTACCCCACTTCTCTTCCCACCTGATTACAGTTACAATTATTTCATCTACCTCGTAGCCTCGAACTACACCCTCTCTATGGTTCTTGTCTAGGAGGATGATTCTCATGAAGAACATGTCATCTATTACTTGAGTCAAAGTCTTATGCCTACCAAAACCAAGTATTTACATGTTGAAAAACTAGCCTTGGTAGCCATCCAAGCAATTCAATGTTTTTGGAACTATATCCTCTCTCACAAGACTACGGTAATTTCTAACTGCAAACCTATGCAGTGAATTCTCACACATCAACTATTGTACGAGTTGGCACATGATGTTGTTTTTAACATTGTGGGCTTACCGGACATTCGTTATGTCTATTACTGGGTTTACACCATTCCGGTTAGTCTATGGTCTAGAAGTCATCATGCTGATTGAATGTGAGATACCCTCCCTAAAACTAGTCATTGAACTCCTCCCAAACACTTATGTCAAAGAAGAACATCTATTGTATCTCATGTGATTAGATGAAACTCGTCACGACGCCACCCTAGTCATAGAAGCCTAGAAGAAATGCATCAAAGCCCAATACGACAAACATGTCAAGCCTCATGTTTTCTCTGAAGGTGATCTAGTTCTCCTTTACAAACAAGATCGGGATATGTTAGGAGAAGGAAAATTCAAATCTATGTGGCGAGGTCCCTATATCATTAGACGAGTTTTGGAGAAAGGATCTTATGAGTTAGTGGACTATGATGGTATCCCTTTGAGTGAACCTAGAAATGGGTTGTACTTAAAGAAGTAATATGCCTAAGATCACCTGTGCATGAGTACATGTATTTTATTGTATCATACTTTTTGTGTGTTACTACAGTATGCTTTCTTGTTATCTGGTCTCTGCCCTTGACCACTTATGTTATGTTGTTTTTGGTTTCCATATGTCAGAGTCTTCACTACCACACATTGTCTTCACTGATGGCGCTAGCCGTAGTACTCAAAACCTTTCTTCTGTTGCTTGGGCAATTTACGCCCCTACAAACGAACTTATCACTCTACGAGGTGTGTGTCTAGGTTGTGCGACCAACAATATTGCAGAGTATAGCGCCATCATTGAATTGTAGATTGATGCTATTTCACTCGGTATCCACCACTTGGTTGTACGACTCAATTCGTAGCTAGTAGTACTACAATTAAGTAATGTCTATGTTATTTGAAGTCCTACTTTATTATGGGTATATTTACTAATTCGCCTCTTGGAATGTTATTTTGATTATATTGAATATCAACACATTCCTAGATGTCTAAATACATTGACTGATGCATTAGCTAACTATGTATTAGATAGACATTTGGGCCATTTATAAACCAATCACATCACATGTATCACGTGACACAAGATAAGCTGGTAGAAGCCATATATATGTATATAACAATCAAAAGTTTTTACAAAAAGTTTCTTTCCAAGGACGAAAATCTCAAAATTTGAATCCCATAGCTTCTACAAAATAGCATCATGGGTGATGCTCATGATAAAACACAACCGCCTAGGCCACCCTACGAAGCAGTCAACTAATAGACTCTGACACCCCCATAGTGTGGTTTTGATAACGCCTAGGGATCTCCACAATAGCTATATCTGGGATTTCAGCGGTCAACCCCTCTAAGTTTTATTCCACTACCTCATAGTCTTCAGCATCCCATCATGCCACTAGAGCCGCCTCTCGTTGCCGCTGAATAGGAGACATTCTTGGAGGTTGATATGGCCCCACATCTATGTCATCAAAAAAAGATTTTTTGATTACTCCTTGGACAAACATAAAAAAATTTTATATGATAAAAAATTGCAAAAACATTTAAAATAACAAAATGTGTACTTCTTACCTAGGTCAGCCCACTGAGCATTCTCAGGTAGGGCCAAATCTGGATCCCATCGAAAGTCCAAACTTGCATATGTGTAGTCATCAATCATCAACATTTGTGGTCGCAACCAGTCGAAGAATGAATCATTGTACTTGATGATGGGCCCAACTACGTGTCGGGCCATGAGGTTGCACCACCTCAGCATCCTCAGATCCTATGGGGCTGGTAAACCCCAATTAACCTGTAATCTCAGCAATAGGACCCTCTCAAGGAAGAAGGACACCAAAAGTGATCCGTACCCAAACTACTTCAAGTTTCCCCTAATGCACTTCATCAATTGCCTCTTCATACTGCGGAGAACTTTATCTGACCAGTGGAAGAATCGTGGCTCTGTGCACTCTATGGCGTATTGGAAGTAGCTCTCGAGAGCCATGTGTGGAGTTGTGCTCCCAGCCATGTGTGCTATAGTGAACAATATGGTTCGCAGGGTCAAGTTTTGGACGCCCCAAATAGAAACCTTGCCCTTTCTTCTTTATGCCTCAGGAACACAGTACTGGTGACAATATTCTCTCATAGGGAGTCTTCCACCTCGGCTACCGGTCAAGCTAGCATGGTATCAATGCCATGATAACCTTGTTAGAAAGTAGATATCCTCAATATCTAGGGTCAATGTATGGACTCCCACGTGAAACAACTATTGTTCCACATCCCACATATGAACCAGGTACTCCAACAACCTGATTTGGGCCCTCATGCCCAGAATCTGAAAGAATTTCAAGAGCCCATAGTCTCGGAGGGTAGAAACGGTACCCGGGTCATTACCGGCAATGGCATCCTCCTCCTCATGTTCTCTTTCTTGCCACTCAAACATCGTGATGGTCAAATCCCTACAAAATAACCATAAGACAAGGGTCAACAACTTATTGCAAACCTTGACATAATTTTTATTGAGCAAAAATCAAATTGAAATTTCATTTTTTAGCCCCCACAAGTGTCCCTTTGGCACAGTGTGAGATTCTCACAGCTGCCTTTAAGGCCTCCTATGAGAATCCTAGATTCTCGCAGGTCCCACATGGCTAGCCTGCAAGAATGATCGAGTCCAAATTATAGCCCTAAAATGAACCTAAAACCTTGAAAATTGCCACTAAGAACTAAAACTAAACCACAAAAAAGGTAGAAGATCGAGAGCTTACCTCATTGGCGGAGACAGTTTGCTAATTGGTCGCTTGTGCCTCCCGTGACCGAGCAAAAAATTTGGGGGAAAATGAGGTGTATTGGGCAAACTTCTTGGCAAAATCACAATGAAAATGGTAAAATCCCTTTCTACCCATATTTATTCACTTTTTACCATTTTTTGTTGATTTTTATATCATTTTGTCCATAAAACCTAATGCCTAATAGTCCTATGAGTGTGAATTTTTGTAGATATAGAAACTTTGAAGTCCACACGAAGGAGTGTGGATGTTTTTTCTTTTTTTTCGCATGTACGACTACTTTTTATGGTTTTTAGCAAAACCTTGAGCTCAGTCTTTGTTCGTTCTCCCACTCGAAAATACATGAGAATGTAACCAAGTATACTTTTCTCATCTTTTCGTACTCGTCATGGTAACATGAAAATTATGAACGCAAAGGAGTATCCTTTAAGCTCTTTTCACTCTCCATTAAGATGAAAAGATGGCCGAGCGATATTGTTCTATTCACTCTCTTAAAAGTATCTGAAAAAAACGTTTGATGGGCGATAGTTTATCATTTTTCAGTCCTGTCAAACTATTTTATGAAAAAATAATTGAGAGAGTTCTCTTTAAGTGTTTTTCAGACTCTCAAAATATGAAAACCCCCCAACTTTTCTATCTTTGGACTCGTTAAACAAACATTGAAAGACATGCAATGGGACTGAGCCACTCCTTCCTAGGGTTCGTTAAACATACTCTGAGGGACTCGTCCAAAGGATGAGTTTACATCAACAAGCATATGTTATCCTTCTCAAGCTTGTGTAAAAATAAAGAGGTACTCGCCAGAAATGGTGGGGGAAATTTTGGGAAAGGGATGTGTTTTTGTATTATTATTAATGGCAGTGAGCATCGCTCTTGAACATGACACCCCCTATTCACCATTTGAGGATGGTTTGGGAAATCCATTGGTCTCTCATTCGACTTGCTACAAAGTCATATCCTGGGTCGTCTTTGAGTTAGTGTTGTCAATTCCTTGGTTGTGTCATTCATATGTTCAAGATAATTTCATCCAATTCCTCTATTGATTCAGCCATATGCAGTTGTCCATTCTTACCATGTCAGCCTTCCCTTTGTCCATTTTAGTCTATATTCATACTCTATTTCACCTTCAAAATTTGTTACTTATTTCATGTCATTGATTGGGGATACATCAAGGCCCTCCTATAATGAGTCATGTTTCGTTGACTTCAACTCATTATCCAGAAACAAAACTTAGAAATTATCTGGTACCTTGGAACTTGCATGCCTCAATGGTAGATTTCCTCTCTTTTGATTGTGGGTTTTTATTATTGACCCCTGATCAGGAGATTCTGTCTAATGTTTGACCTCAGCTCATTTATTCACATTTAGTGGCTTCTACTAGTGTACCTTGGGAGTCATTGACATTAATGGTGATTTCGCTCACACTTGTTAATGGTTTCATCAATGACCGGTAATTAAGTGGTTTCTACCATGTTCAACTTCAGCACATCTAATCACATGGCTAGATTCATAATTTCAGGTGACAGGATTGAAGACCCTGGGTCTCATCTTTTTTATCTAGGTTGCGATGGAGTATGTATGATTTTCATCAGCACTTAGATCCACTTTGTATGTCATGTGGCTATGTCATCTTAATTTAAGACTTCTCACATAGATCCATAGTGTATTTCTGGTGTTTATGCAGTTTTTTGACGACATGGATCCATGGTGTATAATTGGTGGCCATGACCTACATTCATGATGTCATATTTCTTTGATCTGAGTATGGGAATGACTACCTCAGAATGGGTATTATACTCTGTAGAGGCTTGGTTGTTTGCAGGTTTTCAATTAGGTGCACTCCTGGTTTCTGACACATAGACGCAGTTTACAAAGTATTTTGGCTATCACAGATTTTGGCCTCATACATTGGGGGGCATTCTGTTACACATGATCTTTGTCACTTTGGTGATGTCTCAATAGTGATGTATTCAGGCTACCAACAAGGACTTTTGGCTTGAGAAAAGTGGCTCTTGTCTCCTTACAAAAACATATTTTTAAGATGAGTTCACAGGCTGACTATGGTCTATGGTGCGAGAATCCTTCATTCTCACAGGCCACCCACACCTAGGGTGCGAACGTCTCGTAGTCTACTCCATACACAAGGTGCGAACCTATTTTTAAGCTTGGAAAGGAGAAGAGGTCTTGAGGGTTCTAGAAGGGGATGTTCTAAAAAATGAGTTGGCATTCGCATGGTTTTCATTCTACTAATTTCTCAAATTTGATGGGATCATCCTCATCCATGTAACCATCTCTCCTTCTCCTATATATTGAAGGGTTTTTCATGGAAAAGGTTAAGCAATATTGAATGAAGAATTGGTGAAAGAATTGTGTGAAGAACCCTACTTGGACAGTAGCTTGAAGGCTCTATTTGATCTATCAAGAGGAATTGGATATTTTTCATGTAAGTACAGAGCAATTGTGTGTGTTGGAACCAAGGGTCACTGAAAGGAAGCTTGCAACATCAATGTGATCAGGTTGTATCTTCTACTTTCAATTAATATGATATAGTGGCATGTCCCTTTCCCATAAAGTCTCTCTTACTTTTTTGTGTAATTCCTTGATCATATGCATAGGTTGACATTGAATATACTTTTCTATCTTCACTTTGGTTGGTTTGTGTTGTCTTGGACTTGACTTCACGAGAGCACCGGAGTGAAGCGGGAACAACAGAGACCTAAGGAAGCAATATAAAGGTATGCCACTTATTCCTTCCTATTAGTAGATTCAATGATTACAACTTAGGGAAAGAGTTGTGTCATGTCCTGTTTTTTTCTAGATCCAAGTGGATCTAGGGAGATCTGTTAGTGTCTGCACCTATCAATTTGTCTGATAACAATATTTTATCCTCATGAGGTTTTAGTTTTGATTGTGACCAATATGAACATCAATAGAGGGTTAGGCTACGTGAAAAACAATTTGTATGAAGCCTAATGTTAAATGGATATCATAATGTTGAAATGAATTTTAATTTAAATTTGTTGAGAGTTTGGTTTATTGGAGGTTGTAAAAGAAGTCATGATTCTTCTTAAACTTGATGGATTACAAAGGAGTCGGTAGGGAGATCAATTGGTGGGTCAATCTACAATCGACAAGTTGACACAAGGATTTGGAAATTGACAGAAGGACTGAGTATTTGCGCAGTATCATGGTTTACAATAAAATTCAACAAAAACTCAATGGTGCATGGTAACACTAAACATATCTTTGCATAGTAATATTATTTTAAAAAGTTAATATAATATTTCTTATGTTTTATTAACAATGTGAATATAAATTATTTGGTTTTAATTTTATCATATAAATGAGGTGCATTAACCCCATAGACACTACAACCATGAGAATAATTGTGTCCCATTTTATCATGTCAATTTTATTACAATTTAGCCTTGTAAATTAATAATATTATTACGTGTCTTATTTCTATGTATATGCATTTCAATGCATGTTATTGATTATTTACTAAACAATATTTTATGTTATAGAATATTATAATTTTACAATACCAATTGCCTAGCAATGGTATTGCTATAGATTGGGTTAGTATTGTTATTATATATTTGTAAGCTTATTATGGGACAACAACATAAATTATTTATCTCTTTGCTAATATGTATATACATACTTGGAGCATAAAAAAAGAGAATATGCTTTGATGGAATTGAATTGATGGTCTACAAAACCCTAAGGCTTTGGTCAGGGTTTCAAGAGGCTAGGCCTTAGGGTCTATCTTACGATGGGGTAACAGGTGGTATTCTCTTATCCTCTATGTAACTATATATGGATGATCCACTATAGTTGGTGGATTACTCCAATTATTGTTGATTAAGGTTGGTTGTCATTGATGTCAACCCTTGAAGAAAGGCCCATAGCACAAAGTTTTGG
>CBVK0101537223.1:0-13002 GCA_900067695.1 Picea abies | reverse complement strand
CCTAGTCTCCTATATATACCAAAGAGACAATTTCATTTGGAATCATCTTGGAATTGTACATTTATGTGGGCATAAGGAGGTTCCCCCCTTGAAGAGGCTTATTATCTAAATTTCTCTCTTTTTCAAAGCGTTGAATACTTATTCTGAGGTTTTTCTATGCTATATTGATATTTGGTTCTTAACAGATAAGTGACCACCACATGCCCCACTGTGGTAGTCATTGAGAATGGCTTCAACCTCCTTGTGAGTCAAACAATGATGTAAAATAGAATCCACCCCTAGATGATATAATGTGTCACCGATAATGAGGTGGTTTTTGGCCCGATGGCGTATACGCCATTGGTAGTCTCTTGAAAGATGCCGGGGAAGCTTTAGAGTTTGAAGGTAGATTATAATATCTCCATACCAGGGGTCTGAAGAGACGATAAGGAATATGTGTTCATCAATGAATGAATCATTATGAAAAATTTCCTCATCCTGCATAGGGAAGTTTGACATCATTTTCGCAAAAACTAGTGACTTCTTGTATTTCATGGAGGTAAAATCAAGATGAAATTCTTGTAGAATTACAATCCATTTATTGTATCCTCCCCTATGATACGCCTTGTAAGGAAATATTGAAATGGATTGATATCAACAACCATGATAGTCTTACAGAGTAAGATATAGTGACTTAATCTCTGAACCGCATGCACGACTGCTAAGGCTAGCTTCTCTACCTGAGAGTACTTAAGTTCAGGACCAATTAGATTTAGGCTAAGGTAATAGATAACATGCTCATGGAGCTCATCATCTTCCTGAACCAAAACCATACCAATTGTCCAACATCTTCTTGATGAAAGACAACAACATGGCTGCTACTGTGAACTGGAGGTCTTATACACTATCCATCAAAGGTGCAAGTTTACATCATGTGAATAAAGGAGCTGAAGTCGAACACAACGAGACTTCATTTTATTATCGATCATTAAGGTATACTGTTAAAAACACGAGACAAACAACTGATAATGAAAGTAGGTGTCAAGGCACCAAGTACATTCTACAAGTGTGAATAGAGGTATTGAGGTCGAACACTTGAAGAATCCATCGATAATGAGACATTAATGTATTCCCAACTGTTGATGGCGGGAGAACCTGCCACTGATGACTGCAATCCTCTAGGTACTCTTATGACTCTAGTTCTCGATTCCATAATAGATGAGCTGAAGTCAATGGAAGGAGACCCTCTGAAAGGAGAGCATTAAGGCATCTCTCATCATCCAACATGAGGTACAAAGCAACAGATTGATGAATAGAAATATCTCGTATGAATAAGATGTTCACGAACCAATGACCATGTGCATCTCTTGCTTGTACCAGATGCAAGTAGTATACGAAAGAGATCCTATGACTAGCAACCAATAACGAAAACTACCGATAAAGGATAAGAAACCACCAATAGGTTCTAATGGAATCCAAGACACTGCATGAATCCCAGTGTGTGAATAGATGTCTTGTCGTCGAACACAAGGGAAACCTCCCATTCAACCACCAATGGAGAGATGTCATTTGTTGGGTTTAAGGTGATTGTAACTAGCCCTCAAGGCACAGCCACCCTCACCAGGACCTTCTTTCACACAGGCCTGAAGAGCTACTATGCTCCTCCAGTCCCGTATCGAAACCTTTCGTCACCCACAGGTCACTCTTTTGATCTCCCGACAGTCACCTCGGGAAATCGGGTTTCGCGAAATCGCGAACCCTGTGTGCACGCTCTCGTGCAATTCGAAAACCCGAACCCTGATGGGTCAACGGGTCAACGTTCCTTCCTTATCGGGGATTTTCCTATCGGGATATCGCTACTGGTGATGTCAACAGTTCGGAGTTCCAACCTCCGAACCCTGATGTGACGATTGCCTGATATGATACCACCTGTTCTCCACTCGTGCCTGTGGTCCCACACTACCACGTCACCTTCGGGATTTCATGGATCGAGAATCCACGATGTAGGTTTTCCCTGATGTCGAAAACCTCAAACGTCGAATCCCGATCTTCTACTCCTCAGAATCTTTCGCCACGTGTCTCTGCTCTGATCGACGACTCCTGTTGATTCGGGAAATCGCGACTCGCGATTTAGATGAGTATAAAACACTTACCTCGCCAAACGTCGAATGCCGATATGCGATGGCCTGTTCTTTCATGCGCCTGCGAGTTAACTCCCTCGCAGATCCTCTTAGATCTAACGGTCAGTGGGATTTCGCGATTCTCCTTCGCGAACCCTGGCCGTTGATTCTCCGCCTTGAAGATCTCCTCCGATTCAATGTTCCCCTGTTCGAATCCCTCCAGGATTTATTCCACGGTGTTTACTACAGAACTCTCCCTCTTGAGCTTGGTTTCTCCCGCTCCCTCTACAGAAGGTTGGCGCACTCCTTGCACTCGATGTCCAATCACTCTCCAAGTGTTGGATTCTCTAGACTCTCTGCGCTTCCGGCAACAGTAGTCTCTATCAACCTATACTCAGACTCACCATTGAGACTCCAAATCCGGCCTGCACTTCTCCTGCACGACTCTGATAACCCAATTCAACTCTGGGTAGATGAGAATAAGAGTTCAACTGTCTGGCCTCATCAACGCACTCTATGTGGATGAATTCCACTGCACTCTATGCAGGAATCTCCTGGCTCAGACAGAGAAACAATTGAAACTCATTCTACTCTCTTCCTCTCATAGATTTCAAATTCAATTAAGAAATCACATATACAGCATATCAAAGCAAATGCATGACAGAAAGCAAAAATCTATGAGCATAATATTAACACAGAGAAACAACACAAACCATGAAGTTGAATCAAAGACTCTCTTCTATTAATTCAATCTGTACATGGGTGTTCTTCACAAGTTCTCTGCTCTGCTCTTCTTCTTGCTTCTGAATGAATGATAATAATACAAAGGAGGGTGCCTATATTCCATTTGACCTCTCAAAATCTGAAACTATCAAATCTACAATTAATTCCTATCTAACAACATTAAAATATTAAATGCCTTCTTATCTACAATACAATACAAGTGCGCTTCTTTATGAATGACTTCATGAAAGAGTGGCGCAACAATTCCCAAGGTGTTTCAAAATTTGATGCTGGCGCTGTCCAGCTGTTCTTTCTTTCTCCACGCGCTGGCTCGCTTGATGAGGTGTGGATGCTCCTGCATCATAAGGTCACCTACCAATGATGAAAGTAAGCCTAAGGTGGAAGGTAGGACAACAAATTCATGTGATTTTGAGATTCATTTGTAAGAGGATGACCAACATGAAAAGTTAAGAATTCTAAAGAATGGCCAACATAGGATTAGACTTCCTTTGAACAAGAGCATGAGATATATGGATAACCCATGAAACATAGACTTAACATTGATCATTGACCAAATTTTGTGATGTAGGAGGCATCGACAAACTCTCCATAGGGACTGGAAGAGTAACCAGTCGGAGGAGTAGACTCTAAGTAACAAGTTCATATTCGTAAGGCCATGTTAAAATGAAACCTTGGATCAAATGGACTCAAGAATTTGTGCTATGTTCAAAGGCGACATGACTACTTCCGATAGGAGATAATATTATTTTCCCGCCTGCCTTTTTTTGTTTTTTCATAGTTAAAGAAATTCTATGATACAAGAGAGGAAACACATGTCACGAGTAAGAAACTAGTTCCAAGTAGTGGAACACACCTATGCTCAATGCAAGGGAAGTATTGTTGATGATTTGGTGTTTGAAGATTAAAGTAATATGAAATATGTGAGGGACATATTAAGACTTTAGTTTTAGGGGAAAAAAATTCGAAATAAGTAGCATAATTGAGTTTCATAAGTTCCTGCAAGTGTGTTTTTCCAAACCACATGTGAACATGCTACCCACAATCATCCAAGTCAGTGTCTTGGAAAATTGACCCCTAATGCAAAAATTGCATCATGTCTTAGTGAGTAAAACCCTAGTTATGGATATTTTGAAACAAAACATTTTCTAGGAAATAGAATCAGAGGAGAGGAGTTCTTGTCATTGTAATTTAATGTCAAGAGTCAAATTCAATTGATGGTTCATCCATTTAAGTCTTTGTTAGAGTTTTATGGAAGGTTACAACTTGCTTCCTGAAGCCATTCAAGGACACGTTGAGAATTTGGTCTATAGCCACAAAATCCAAAATTGAGGAAAGCTTATTGTGGGCTTGAAAACAATTGTAAATCAATGGAACTTTTGTTATGGGATAAGAAAATTATCCTCTTTGAGACTCGTGTCAATCCTATTATTTTATATGGATGTGAAGTTTGGGGATGTTGTATCTCTAGAGAATCATGAAGAAAGATAGAGTAGATCCAAAAAAATGTTATAACTTATAATCTCAAAATTAAAGGAAATAAATCATATCCTATCCTCCTCACAGAAGTGAGCCTTTCCCCCATCGAGGGCATGGCTATGGAAAATTACCTAATGTATAAGAACAAGTTAAACAACATGGAAAATAAGAGGCTTTCCAAACAAAATTTCAACTCCAGCCAAAACCACCTTCGACTCAAGCTAGGATGGCACAAAGATGCCCAATGTTGGCTAAATAATTGGGGAATAAAGGAAGAGATCATATTGAAGAAGAAGGATGATATTAAAAATATTGTTACATTTAAATTTAAAGAGAAATTGTGGTGTGATAAATAATTAGAGGGTAAAAGAAAATTAAGATACTATAAGGTGGTGATCAATCCTAATCTAGAATATCAAAAGTATCTTTTTATCTTTAGTAGTGTAAAGAAGAAAATAAACATTGCTAAAATAAGAGAAAATTTTCAAGGTCTCCATAGTGAAATTGGGAAAACAATTCCCAAAACACCATGGGATTAAAGAATATGCCATCTTTGTGATAGGAAGAGGGTTGAAGATAGAAAAACACTTTCTCTTAGAATTTTCACCCTGTACCCAGATTAGATCTCAATTTCAAACGATTTGTCACACTACCGACCTTCCTATCCTTCTTGTTCATTGAAAATATGGTGATCTTGGAACACTTCTCTTAATGATTTTCAATACATTAATAAAATTCTAAAGAAATCCAAATAATCCCTTACCTTCTAAAATTCTAATAGACCAAATTTGATCTCAGATGAACTTTAATCATCATTATCAATTGTGTTATTTATAATATTTATACATCAAGATTAATATATGTGAGAAAGAGATTTATATTAAGAAAATGTGTTAGCTCGAGTGGTTGATTTCTCTTAATTACAAGCAAATCACAAATCACTACCTATGTAAATAATATTAGGCCATTCTCTCATGAAATGTCAATCTATATGAGATTTAAGTTATAAAGTATTCTTAGTAAATAATATCAGGCCATTCTCTCACGAAATGTCAACCTATATGAGATTTAGGTTATAGAGTATTTCATAGTGTAGTCTTTTAACAAGATAAAATTAGATGCTATGTCAGTCATATAGTTGTAAATGGTTTTATTAGTACCTGTCATGGGACTATAGCAATGTGCTTTCTTTTGATGTGACATTAATTTGTCTTTTACCATAAATTTGTATATGCAATGTAATGTTTAACATAGGAAAACAAATATATATTTTTGGATATAATAAAAATATTTGTGTTTCTCATTTCTAATTGGTTGATAGAATTGAAGTGTTATTGCTCCCTTCACGTCTTTCAATATGTAGAATTAATTACATAATCAATGAATTTCACCAATCACCACATCTAAATATAAAAAGGTGTACTATGTATTTATTATTATGCAATATTATATTTATATTATATTTGTTATATAATATATTATTTATTATTACATTTATATTATAGTTATGAGTATTATAGTTTCATTCAACTTATGGTTCATTATACATTTTTAATAACAAACAACCCTCAATTATTATTTTTTGATAACAAATATTCATTACTTGTGCATTTAGTTATATTAGGTTTCATTGATCAACATGCATTTCCCAACTAATTCGGTAGGGACTGTGTTGCCATGCAACCCTTGTTTTGTTAAATATAAGATCGAATTTATGATTCCTTTGTGACCTCATTGTGTTAAGCAAGCGAAGATACGACTTTTAAAAAATTACTTTACCACTAATAATTAAAATCATCTAAATTGTTGAACTTTATATGAAGTTATTGGAATTTTTCATTTGAATAAATGTAAATCAACTTCAATCATAAATAAAAACAAAATAGATTAAAAGGCATTTAACATTTTGATAAAGAAAGTGATGTGGAAATTCTCTTAAGCATGTTTATTATTCTTAATTTAAAAGTATAATAATTTAAAAAAAATATAATAATTTAAAATTTAGAAGTAATGGTATAGTTATAAAGTATGGTGCACATGATGGAAATTAATTTTGGTTTTTAGGATTTATATGCTTAAATAAATTAAATATTTTAATTTATTAAATTATTTTTGGATGCGGATATGAGTTTTTTTTAAATTTATTTGATTTTTAGGAATTACAAAATTATGGATTTTGGTTTTATTAAAGATAAATAGTTTGGTTGGATTGCTTTTTATTAAAGTGAAAATATTCGAGAGATTATGGGATATTCCCATTGAGTGCTAGGGGTTACCAACCATTATTGTATCTAGTAGTAAATTATTACCTTAATTGAAAAATGTGGAGAAAGGGGAGGGGATTTGCAAGGTATTGACAAGGGGTATCAGTGGCCTCATTTTAAACGAGGTTGCAAATATTCCTTCCCACATAACTATGTGAGCTAATTATTAGAGGTTATTGCAAAAATCTTGCATAGAGAGATAACTATAAAACAAAAGAAGCACACATGGATGATTACCCTCAAAACATTTTATAGGGAAAACCAACAAAAACCATAAAAATAAAACATAAAATAAACATGGATAATCTAACCTAGAAATTGTTTACCAGGAAAACCAATAACACATATATTTTTATCATTCCCTTGGTTAGTCTAGCCAAAACCAACCAAAACAACCATTTGAAGAATTTCTAGTGGAGACAATGAGCCACTTGAATAAGATTCCTTTAGATAAATAACATGGGCTAAACCACCTATGATAAACC
Organism: Picea abies; assembly: GCA_900067695.1. Classification (NCBI taxonomy): domain Eukaryota; kingdom Viridiplantae; phylum Streptophyta; class Pinopsida; order Pinales; family Pinaceae; genus Picea; species Picea abies. The sequence continues at coordinate 5,934 of CBVK0101537223.1, read as the reverse complement.
TACTGAATTAATAGTAAATACCATCCTCCATCGGAAAAATTAGGGAATATGGGGAAATCTATGACATGTTGGGAAGGTACCAACTTCTTAGTTTTGAACACTTTAAGTAGCATAGGGACCAAGACTTTGTAGAATTCAATTTACCACCTCCAAAATTTACATTATTTGTTTTATAATATTTCCACTGAATGAAGTATGAGGTACTAAGAAAAACATTATATAATAATTAAACCATATAGTAAAAAAAAGACATAAATATTTATAAATGAAAATGCCATCCAGAAGATCAAGCTAAATTGAGGAAAAATATGCATAAGATAAAATAAATTAATAAAGAAAGAAAATGGAAAAAAAATTAGAAATAGATAATCATTATTAGGAATAGAATAATAAAACAATAACAAGTAAGAATTAAAGAAACATAGGATCAAGCTCTAAAGTGGGGAAGAATGTGCATAAGATAAAATAAATTAATAAAGAAAGAAAATGGAAAATAAAAATAAAAATAGAAAAATAATAAAACAATGATAACAAGTATGAATTAAAGAAGCTTAGAATCTTCATGTAAAATAGCCAAGGATTTCTTTACAAAAAGGGTTTTAAGTTCAATTGGATTTCTAAATATAAAAATTTGGGAATTTGATAAATGTCATATCCTTAATATATATTATAAATGAGTAAATATTACTTGGTCAATATGGAATAAAAATTATTTTAGAAAAGGACATGAAGGTCAACAACTTTCTTCATAACACAAGAATTTACACCCTATGTTAATATGCATACAAAAGATCCTTTAACTATAATATTTCATTATAAATATTAGACATTAGTACTAGAAAAAACCAACAATTTCTTAGTTTGCACCAATAAATTCAACATTTTCTAATAACAAAAAAAACAGATAAAATGTGTCCTTTCAATGACTTAGAAAATCATATATCCTATCTAAATAATGAAGGAGATATTAATTTTTAGAAAAAAATAATGCACCAACAACAAATATACAAGCCTTAATCTTAAGTGATATCTCTAACCCTAAGGCGATGACTCAAATTTGATTTGCACTTATGAGGGAAGCTATAAATATTCTTGAAAACACATTTGGTATAGATATGGTTAAGTTAGATTTGGTAGAAATTAAAGAAACTTAAAATCATTCTTTAAATTGGGGAAAAATGTGCATAAAATAAAATATATTAATAAAGAAAGAAAATGGAAAAAAATAAAAAATAGGCAATCCCATAGAAAAATAAAACAATAACAAGTATGAATTAAAAAAGCTTAGAAACTTCATGTAGAATAGTAAAGGATTTCTATACAAAAATGGTTTTAATTTGAATTGGATTTCTAAATCAATTAATGTTATAGAAACTTGGAAATTTGATAAATGTCATATCCTTAATATAAATGAGTAAATATTGCTTGGTCAATATGGAATAAAAATTATTTTAGAAAAGGACATGAAGACCAACAACTTTCTTCATAAGACAGGAATTTAACCCTATGTTAATACACATACAAAAGATCCCTTAACTAGAATATTTCATTATAAATATTAGGCATTAGTACTAGAAAAAGCCAACAATTTCTTAGTTTACACCAATAAATTCAACATTTTCTAATAACAAAAAAATAGATAAAATGTGTCCTTTCAATGACATAGAAAATCATATATCCTATCTAAATAATGAAGGATATATTAATTTTTAGAAAAAATTAATGCACCAACAACAAATATACACACCTTAATCTTAAGTGATATCTCTAACCCTAAGCCTCTATGGTTATTGATGCAGGAGCATCCACATCTCATCAAGCGAGCCAGCGTGTGGAGCAGGAAGGACAGCTGGAGAGCGCCAACACATACATTTTTGAGTTACCTTGGGGTTGTTGCGCCGCCTTTTAAATGAAGGCATTTATAGCAGAGCGCACTTGTACTGTATTATAGATAGGAAGGCATTTAATAGTCCTTAATGCTGTTAGATAGGAATTAACTGTAGATTAGACAGTTTTTCTTTCAAGAGGGAAAATGAAATATAGACACCCTCCCTTTGTACATTGTATTATTATTCAGCATTAGCATTCAGGAGCAAGGAGAGAGCAAAGCAGAGAACTGGTGAAGAATTCCCGTGTACAGATATTGAATTAATAGGAAAGCTTGATTCAATTACATGGCTGTGATTATTCTCTGTGTGTTGTTGATATTATGCTGTTGCATACTTGCTTCTTGTTATGCCTTTGTTGTATATGTTGTATACGTAATTTCATGGCAGATTAGAAATCTGGGAGAGAGGCGAGAATAAGTTTCAAATTGTTTCTCTGTTCGAGTCGGGAGATTCCTGCATAGAGTGCAGTTGAATTCCTCCGCAAAGAGTGCGTCGAGGGGGCTCTACAGTTAAACTCTTATTCTCCTCTACTGGAATTTGAGTTGGGTTATCCGAACCTTGCAGGTGAAGTGCAGGTTGGATTGAAGTCTCAGTGGTGATTCTGAGCTAAGGGAGTGAAAATCTCTGTTGCAGGCGAGTGCACAAGATTTGAAGGACTCGATAGTTCGAGGAATGTTGGAGTTCTGTGGAGAAGGATGAGGGTAAAGTCTCTGAAGGGGCCAGAGTTGATAAATCTTAGGAGGAATAGTTCCTTGCAAAGATTGTGGAACAGGTTCTGGAGGGATTCCTTTAGAGGAAGAGAATCGACGACTTGAAATCGTCGTGGAGAATTTCGACCTCCCACAGACCGTCAGATCGTGGAGCAGTCATGGGGAAATTAACAAAGAACCATCGCATATCGGGGCTCAACATTTGATGAGGCAAGAGTTTACTCATTGAAATCACGAGTCACGATTTCCCGAGTCATCCGGAAGCCGTTGACCTCTGTCAGAAAGGTGGTAAGAGATCCCAGCGTCTCGGGGTTTTGCGTTTGGGGTTTCAACAGCAGGGAACTTGTATCGTGGATCCGCGATCCGCGAAAATCCCGAAGGTAAGGTGGCCGTGTGGGTCCCCCGGGAGCGAGTGGAATACAGGTTGTGCTGTCTCAGGGGAATCGGCACCTCAGAACTGAATCGGCACCTCGGAACTCGGAGGTTAGAAAATCATACCGTTGACATCGCGAGCGGTGATATCCCGAGCGTTGACCATTGACCATTGGAGCTTGGGGTTATGGATTTGGAAGTGCACGAGAACGTGCATGCAGGGTTTGCGATATCGTGAGACCCGATCTCCCAAGGTAATTGTCGGGAGATCAACTGCGTATCCTGTGGGTGACAAAAGAGTCCCGAAATGGGATTGAAGAGTGATACACACTCTTCGGGCCGAGATTAGTGAAGGTCTTGGTGAGAGCGACCATTTCTCCGAGGAGTGGGGAGGGTTGCGTCCGTTATACTAGGACTCAAATTTGATTTGGACTTATGAGGGAAGCTATAAATATTCAATTGAAAACACATTTGGTATATATATGGTTAAGTTATACAGTTTCCAAGAACTTATACTTTGTAAAACAATGTTCAAATTCCAACCAAAGGACTTGCTTTCATAGTCTTGGAAATTGAGTAATTGAATATATTATCCCATCCATCTCATTAATTAATAAAGTTGTTAATATTTGTACTTTAGAACACCACTAGTCTAATTTAGATCATAAACCTTTAGTCCTAATTTTAAATATAGATTTACATAGAAAATGAAGATGGTCATAATTATGAAAACCATCTATATTTTTTATAAAACCAAAACTATATTTTCTTGAAGGATTTAAAAAATATTTTTAACCTCTTTTCTAATGATACATGAAAACTTGTTTCATAACTTTAAAAAAAGAATCATTTGACTAATCCCTATTATGATAAGGATTGTAACACTACTATATATTGTATTAGAGATTCTTTCAATATATACTTAACTAAGCTCAAAATAAAACAATATAAAACTCTCATGAAAACTAAGAAGAAAAAATACATAACCTAAAATCATGACTTAACATAATGCAAAACGTTTAAACCTTTCTAAAAATGAACTCAAAATGTTTTAGAAAAACATTTTAATGTAAGATTATAATGGGTAATTGGAACTTGTAAATTTAAAAGTTGTATGAATATCCTAATGTTTCATCTAATAATCAAAGTCTTTTTACAATGCAACACATTTTCACAATAGAAGAACATAATTAGAAAGAAGTTATAAAAATTAGAGATTTTATTCTTATTATCATTGACAACCTCTTTAATTTGTTTGGAAAAAATACCTCATTGTTTCTGTCTTTTATAACTTTGATAAAAAAAACATCACTGCAGGACTACTATGATAAACTCTCTTATAGGTTAATATTAATATTAGAAAAAAATATTAGCTTATGGTTTGAAATTCATGATAAAAGGTTGGTTTCCAAATTTATAACTCAAATTTCAACCACCTAATTACACTTAGAATTTTCTTTAAATTTTATCAAAAGAACAAGGATAATCACTTTTCTTATTTTGTTGTCTTTATAAAATATGTTTACACAATTACTAAAAACAAGCTTTGAAAGAGCCTAGAAAATATTTTGACTCAAGTCACCTATTATTTGATTTATGTTCTAGCTCTAAAATCTCATTAAAAATAGCTATGAAACTAAGGTAATCATCAAATCCAAGAAACTAAGGTAATCATTATTTTGTGCATGCTAATAAAAAATCAAATTATATTCACTCAAACATAATAAAAATAATGTACCATAGTATTCAATGCATTTTTCACCATACATAATTCACCTAAACAAGATAAAAATAGTGTAGCTCAATACTGAATATCTACGAACTACTAGACCTTAATGATGAATGTGTTCAATACCTTAATGATCAAATTTAGTGAAAGTGTTCAGTACCTTAATGATGAAATTTCGTTCCAAAAACTTATATACTTGTAGAGAACCCGTTTTTCTTGTGCCCTGCATTTTTTGGAAATTTTTAAGATTATTTTTTTATTTTTTTAAACTTATGAAAGTCAAGATATGTGTGAAATCACAAGGTCTTTTGTTAGTGAAAGCTAAGAGGGTCTTAACATGGTCAAAACAAAAACATTTATATCTTATCCATCTCACCTAGTGCCACATATAACTCATTCTAGAAATGGTTAATACAGCAAAAATTTATAGCAGAAATAAGAGAGGTATGTATTCTATAATTTTGATATATGTGAAGAAAAAAAGAAATTAAAAATAGTAAGCAATATTAATTATTTTAAAAAATTGTGTATTTGAAATATGCATCACTAACTCTATAACGTTTATAGTTTCGTCAACAACTGAATTTTTTAGCCTATAAAAAAATAACGTCAAACATAGAGATATAGAGGGGTATTCACAAAAATGGAGGTTTTTATGGATTTGCATATTGAACCACTAGGTTTGTCATCTCGAACATAAATCCGAGCCAACCAAGTTAGCATACACGTTGTCAATCCCTACCCAAAAAAATTTGAATTCAAAAGAATGCGTGCACGTTCTTAGGAGTGTGCACATGCTTTAGGGGCACACACATAATCTAGGAATGCACACACACACACATGCACTACCCCCCCCCTCTACCTCTCCTACATCTACCCCCTCTTTGTATCTCCCTCTCACTCTCCCTCTCTACCCCCTCTATCTGTCTCCCTCTCTCCCTCACACTCCTATACATGGTAAGACCTAGACATGGAAAGACTTAGACATAACAAGGCATGGAAATAACTAGACCTAGACCTTGCCTTGACATGCCTCAAACTCTCCCACCCACTCCCTCTTTATGTCCCCTCCTCTTCCTCTCTCTCTCTCTCTCTCTCTCACTTCCCTTTTGTTCCTCCCTCAACTCTCTCTTCCACCTCTCTCCCACCCTTTCTCTCTTTCCTCATTGTTAGTCTCAGTCTCTCTCTCTCTGCCCCTCTTTCTCTCTCTATTCCCCTTCTCTGTCTCCCTCTG